>CM038214.1:67763636-68057140 GCA_021442155.1 Cymbidium sinense
CATTACCAACTCCTTGGTGAGCTTGGTTAAAGCATATGCTATGACATTCTCTCCTCGAGGAATCTTATAAATGGTAACCTCTGGGATTTGGCCCAATAACTCCATGGCGTACTTATGGTAGTCATGGAGCTCGGGCTTTATAACCTTATAGGACCCAATGATTTGGTTGATAACTAGCTGAGAATCCTTGAATATGTTGATGTTATGGATGCTTAAAGTAAGGGCTAACTCCAGACTAGCAATTAGTGCCTCATATTCAGCTTCATTGTTGGTGCAAGGATTGGACAAATGATATGATAATCTCATAACATTGCAGTCCAGAGTTAAGAGAACTATTCCTACCCCTATTTTTCATGGAATAGTAGATTGTGATTCTGCTCCTCTTTGAGAAGAAGCCACACCATCAAAGTAAATCTCCCAATGGTGAATGCTAGTGTCCCCTAAGTTCATGATTTGTTCATTAGGGAGATCATCACTAAGAGAAGAGTCAGCAAGAAGTGGGTGTGCTACTAAAAATTTCATTAGCACTTGTCCTTTCACTGCACGGAGGGGTATAAAGGTAATGTCAAACTATGAGAGGATCATGGACCATCGTGCTAACCATTTGGATAGTGTCATCCGTGTTGAGATACTGTAGTGGATTTATTTTAGAGATTAAGTTCACCTTATGAGGAAGCATGTAGTACTATAACTTTTGGGATGCAAAGATGAAAATTATGTAATGCTTCTCAATGGCTAAATAATTAGCCTCAATAGGGATTAGACGATGGTTGAGGTAGTAGAGTGCATTTTCCATCCTTTTGTCATTGTCTTGGGCCAACAAAGCAACAATGGAGTCATCTAATGCATCAGTGTAAAGTATGAGAGGCTTTCCCGGGATAGGGGCTAAGCAGCGTCATCAGGTAATGCTTGATTTCTTTGAAGGCATGCTCACACTTGTCATCCCAGTTGAACTTGGCATCCTTTTTGACAAGTGTCAAGAATGGCTGACATCTTCCCGATAGGTTGGATATAAAGCATCTTAGATACGCCAACCACCCTTGGAATGATCTGAGTTGAGTTAAACTTTTAGGGGTGGCATTTCTAATATCATCTTGATCTTCTTCGGATCAATTTTGATTCTCTAGTGTCGGACAATAAACCCAAGGAATTTCCTTGAAGCTACTCCGACTACACACTTCAAGGGTTCATTTTGAGGTTAAATTATCTTAACTATTTGAAAACTACTCTCAAGTCAAACAGATGGTCTTCCTTTTTCTCTACTTTTGACCACGAGATCATCGACATAGCACTCGACTTGATGATGAATGAGTTCATCGAAGATTTGAGTCATAGCCCACTGGTATGTAGCAACGGTATTTCTAAGGCTGAAAGGTATGACCTTATAGCAATAGATTTCGATTAGGGTTCTAAAAGAAGTGTGTCTTTCATCTTTATTAACCATCTTTATTTAGTTATATCAAGATGAGCCATCTATGAAAGAGAAGACTGCATGAGATGAGGCAATATCCACCATCAGCTCCGGGATTGGTAGTAGAAATTCATCTTTTGGACATGCCTTTTTTAAATCCTTAAAACCAACGCATATGTGAATTTGGCCAATATTCTTCTTAATAAGGATGATGATAGCTAACAAGGTAGGGTATTTTTCTTCCCGAAAAAAGCCAACATTGATCAATTTTTTGACTTCATAAATGACCTGTTGTTCTATGTCTAATCGCATGCATCTAGGAGCTTGCTTGATAGGATTAGAAGTAGGCTCTATTGCTAATTTATGGATCTCTACGTCAAGAGCCAATCCATGCATCTTCATAACTCCATGCAAAGCAGCCCTTAAACTTAGTCAATAGTCTAACTAAGTCATTGGTTTCAATTTCATTCAACAAAGAACTAGTGTATGTTAGGAGCATGGACCTTCTTCAGTTCCTAAGTTGATTTCCTTGAGCTCATCGATGGTTGACTTGATCTCTTCTTTGAACTCTGTCGATACATATATGTTTTCGAAATCATCTTAATCATATGAATTTTTTAAGCACAGCTCCTCATATGAGTTAATGTGATTTTGAAAGAACCTATCATATTCCAAATGATTGGTGATGACTAAACTGTAATCATCATCATTGACTGGACCCACTATACCGAATCCTAGTCCCAATCTTGATTGAGAGCTCTTGCATTTGTTCTTCTGTATTCTTTTGAAGTAGTCTACCTGTGCTTTGACCAAGTATGTGGGATTAATGCTTCCTTTGCTAAATTATGAACACAAGGCAAGTACCAATCAAAAGGTAATTCTATTAAATCTTTATATGAATCATCCTCAAGTTCTACATCAACTTCTTGACTTGAGGATGATGCTTCCAAAAAGAACCTCTGAGTCTTCACATGTGTGGATGACATAGGGGCTTCCTTAACTACCAAACCCTCAGCTTTTTGAGAGGAATGTGGGGTTAGAGCTAGGGTTCCCAACTAATGCATGACTATTTCACATATAGACTTGGATACAGTTATGCTTTGCTTTTAAGCCCGATCTTCATCACTATATATAGCTCAAGTGTCACCTCCAAGGGAATCTACTGCTGAGAAGAGTTGGCTAGTGTGCAAACCATATAAGACTCATCCTATGAACTATATTCTATGCCTATATGGATTGCAAGTGTACTCCTGGTAGCTTGGACATATCTTCTATTGGATGGCCAATAATGAGGTTTTCCACCCACACAGGCGCCTCACATTAGCCTCTTCCTCTGCCTGGTGGAGGTCAGGTCATTCTACCCATATATTCGAATGAAGTAACAAACTATGGGTGGAATTTAATGTCAGGCACCACTTCCTCCTCCAAGTCTATTTCCGCTCCATTTTATTTTCTTTTTCATTTTCTCTTTTATTTTCTTTTTCTTTTTCTATTTATTTTTCTTTTTCTTTTTCTTTTTCATTTTCTTTTATTTTTAAACTTTGGCCAAGTTCATGAGAATAGACTTGTTGATTTTGAGGGAGTTAGTAAGCCGCATCTTCATATATGTCGACCTCGTGAACTATAAATGGCTTTAGATCTCCTTTGACATGGTAGACGATCCCACCTCTCACAAACTTCATACACTGATGTAGAGAGGATGGAACTATGTTGTTCTCATGCATCCATATTCTTCCAAGCAAAGAGTTAAAAGATGTATCCGAGTCTATAATGTGAAACTTAGCTTCGGTCTTCCAATCATCTATCTCCAAGGGCAACACTATGGAGCCTAAGGCCTATTGACCTCACTTTTGGAGTGCAGATTCAATCTTCCCATCTTGGACTTAAGAGTCTTCTAGACACTAAGAGTTCCCTAGTCATAAGACACTTGTAACAATTAGGTAAACACTTAACCTAAGCCTAAAGACTTAGAAGGGTTAACCATAGGATTAAGTTATGCCTTAAGGATTAGGATATTCTACTTACCCTACAACCCAAATCCAATCCAAGTTCACCTTCTCAAACCAAATCTCAAGTTCAATTCAAACATCAAATTCAAATTCAAATTCAAATCCAAACATAAATTCCAAAATCAAATGATTGAATCCCATGATCAAATCCAAACTTGAAACCCTTCATAAGCCATACGACCTATCCTATGGAGTTAGCCAAATCATAATCCAAATCAATCCAAAATAAATTGATTTTCTTATAATCAATTTATATCTTCAATCATCTTACTAAATATAAATCAAATCTACATTCAAATGAACAAAACTAAATCAAACTAAATCAAATTAAATCAAAACCCTTCCTAAGCCATATGACCTATCCCATGGACTTAGCCAAATCTTAATCCAAATCAAGTTAAACTCAATGATTTTCTTACAAATCAATCATATTTTCAATCATTTTCACAAATTTAAATGAAATATACATTTAAATCATCAAAACTAAATCAAACCAAATCAAAATCCAAACCTATGCCACATGACACAACTCGATGGACTTAGCCAAATTCTTCATTCCAAAACCCAAATTCAATTGATTTTCTCATGAATCAATCATACTTTCAATCATATTCACAAATATAAATAAATTCTACAATCATCAAGCAAAACCAAAATTAACCCAAGTCAAACCCAACTTAACCCTTTTGACTTGAGCTGTACAAATGAACCAAAACCCTTTTGAACCCAAGCCCGTACATTGAATTTATATATCAATCCCAAATCCATAGATAAACTCAACTAAATCAAACTCAACCCAAAATCAAGCCAACTAAACTCGATTGGTTCGCTTGACCCAAAGTGGCCAATTTGACCTATTTTTGTAGTAATAATCCTACCCAAATTGGATTGAACCAAGCTATCAAAACCTCCCATCATGATTGTTGATCACCCTAGGTTGATCAATTGTCACAAAGTCAAACCAAGTCAACTTCATCATTTGACCAAGTCAACCCCTTAACCCATATGAACCCAAACTAGCCAAATTGTAACCTAAGCTAAATCCCTTAAAACCAATGATTCATACTAAATCAAAATCAATATTTTAATATGACTTGACCTTCAATTGAATCAAACCAAATCCAATTAGCCCTCTTGACCCAAGTTGACCCAAATTGACATAAAAGACCAAATTGGGTCAAATCAAAATATAAACCAAATTGATTGCAATCAATGGCTCAAGTTCATTCAAATTGATTGTTGAACTTGACCAAGGCCAAGATTGGACCCAATTGAACCAAATTGACCTACTTAGCCCTTTGACCTAAAGGTTCAAGTTGGCCTAAATCAAAATAAAATCCAAATTAATTGAAACCAAAGCCTAAAACCATCTATAATTTGTCAACTAAACCCAAACCAACACCAAACCCAAGCCAATTTGGCCAATTTGGTCAAATTGGTCAACTTAAACCATTTGACCCAAATGAATTCAAATGAGCCAAAATCAAATCTAAGCCAAACTAAACCAAACCAATTGAACCAAAACATCCCAAATGATCATATGAACTTGACCAAACCCTTGGTTTGACCCAATTTGACCAATTGGTCAACTTGACCCAACCTAACCCAATTTGACCTAAATGAGTCAAATTGAGCCAAACCTAACCAAATCAACTAAAATTGACTTGAAATTTGGGCTAACCCACTTTTGGATCATTTCAAATTTTCCCAAATCAAATCCAATGCAAAATGATCATTCTACCCTTGGGTCAAGGGAATCACATGAGACAAATCACCGATTCCTTGGCCACTTGGTAATCTCCTAATGGTCCACCTAAGAACCTAGGACACTACCCATCCATACCCAAGGGGTGGTTGGGTCAGCCATGACCCATGGGAGGTGAAATCACCGTACCCTCTCCATTACAGCATTTAAAACCCATAAGGCACCCATGATTCCTTCTTGGAAGCCACCTCCACACCTTCAACCAAGTCAGCCAACTCACTTCCTCCTTCCACCCGACTCCACGAGATGGTCGGATGGCCACTAGAAGCCAAACCCGATCCCACCATCCAATCAAGATGAAGGGGGTTATACACCCCCTCGTTTCCACTCAAACACATGCAAAAAAAATCATTCCTCAGAGCCCAATCTACCCAAGACGATCCGTTAAATCCAATCCTTAAGCTCCCAAGCTCATTCCTCGATCAAAAATACCATTCCCGTCCATCCCGAAACATGGCACTCCCATTTCTCTAGGCCTCATTGAGCAAGAATGAATCATCTCCCAAATTTCTCGAGCACTGGAGGTGGGACTTCAATTAAAGCTGAGCTCCAAATCATTAGTTCATGACCTTCCAAGTGAACATCAAGGAATTGATCCAATTATTGCTCAATAGGGCTTCATCTTTACTAGATGAAGCTTCTTCAATTGTTTGAGCAGCTGGTCTTGAGCTTCGGCAAGGTAGACTTCCAAAACTGATCCTTAGCTAAAACTGGGTTGGAGATTTTGAAGAAAACTCGTATCTCATGTGATCTTGACTATTGGATCCCTTTTGATCGATGCTATGAAGGTGTGAGATCCCTTAGGAGTTCATCCGAGCTCAAGTAAGCTCGAATCAAGTGAGCAATGGGACTCCATTCTCCCTCACTCGCATGATGTTAGATCAGACACCATCTGTTCTGCATGATTTGAAAAAACGGTTGTGATTAAATCCACTAGATCGATCTAATTTAATCCTATTAAGCTGTGGGATTAATTGTAGCCATCCAATCTTAGATCGGCTGATGGACAAAAAAATGCGTCCGCCACTGCATTAGGTCATTTTTATTTCCTAGGATCATTGCAAGTTTATTTTCCATGCATATCATGTTGACTCATAATTATTTAGTTAATTACTTTAAGGTGACATAGGTAAGGATAATTAATTCATCTAATTAAGGGTTCAACTTAATTAACCCATAAAATTAACTTAATTACATCTCCTTAAATTAGATCAAATCACTAATGTGGGAAAGGGTTTAAAATAAGAAGTGATGATTTCTATTTACCTCTTTAAATCAAATTAAATCAAAAACTTAATTAGAAAAAATGCTTTGGTTTGCTTCAAATAATTTTATTTGTTTTTATTATCCTTAAGAACTAGTTTGGTTGAATGAATCACATGCTTATATTTGATTGTCATCTTTCCAATCATGTTAAATTTGGTATGTCATTTGAATTCAGGCATCCATCTTTTCAAAATCATGTAAAATAAAATTGATTTACTTTATGTAAGCTTGCATGTGTTGATTTAATTTAACATATGCGTGCCTATTATCACTATTAAATCCAAATGTATTTTTCAAAATCTTATAAAAGAATAATAATATGTGTTATGATGCTAGTTATAAATAAACAAGAAATGCATGTGCTTATAGCTTAAGTGTATGAATGTTGAGTTCTCTTTCCTCTATTCATGTGTTGATTTATATAAGATTGAATGGTAATGGGTATGTAGTCTAGACATCCCAAAACACAAGGCTTTAGCTAGCCCCAAGGAGGTCATTTGATTACCTTACTTCCCTCATTTTTTATTTGGTTGATGAAATCGAAAAGAAGAAATGCTGAATCTAAATTTGTTCATTGTTAAAAAAAACCTTAAACATAAACTGAAAAAAATTAAATGAAAACCTAATCCTAAACCTCACAATCAAAAAAATAAAACCTAAACCGAAAAAATAAAATAAAAATAAAACTAAATTAAAAAAGAAACATAAACCTAAACCTAAACCAAAAAAAACTAAAATAAAAAACTAAACTAAAGTAAATAAACCTAAAATAAATAAACTAAACTAAATAAAAATAGAGAATAAACCTAAATGAAAATAAAAAATAAAATAAACTAAAATAAATATAAAATAAATTAAATAAAATTAAACATACTAGTTTACTTATTTTTTTTTGTAAAAAAAACCCTAAACCCTAAATCCTAAAACTTAAACCCTGAATCCTAAACACCAAACCTTAAACCTTAAACCCTAAAACTAACCCTACACCACCAAACCCTAAACTTACCCACCTAACATAAACCCTACTAACCTAAACCCACAAACCCTAAAACCCTTAACCTAAAGGTTAAACACTAAACCCTAAACCCTTGCCCTAAACCTAACCTCCCTAAATGTTACAACCCTAAACCATAAACCCTAACCATAAACCTTAAACCCTAAACCCTAAATCCTAAACCCTAAAAACTGAAAAACCTCAACCTAAATAAAATAAAAAAATAAAATAAAATAAAAACCTAAACTAAAATCTAAACCTAAACTTAAAAAGAAAATAAAATTAACTAAAATAAAATAACTAAAAACCTAAACTAAGATAAACAATAAAATAAACCTAAGAATAAAATACCTAAATAAAATAAATACTAAATGTAAAATAAAAACAAAATAAAATTAAAATGAAATAAAACCTAAACCAAAAATAAAAAATAAAACCTAAAATTAATAAAAATAAACCTAACCCTAAAATAAAAATCTAAACCTAAATAAAATAAAATAAACAAAATAAAATAAAACTAAACCTAAACTTAAAACTAAACTAAACTACCTAAAACTAAATCTATACCTAAACCTAAACTAAATAAAATAAAATAACCTAAAAATAAACCTAAACTAAAAAATAAAACCTTAAAATAAACCTAAAATAAAAATCTAAAAACTAAACCTAAATTAATAAAATAAAAACCTAAACCTAAATTTAAAAATAAAAATATAACCTAAACCTAAAAAATAAAATAAAATACAACTCAACTAAAGAATAAACCTAAACATAAACCTAAACCTAAAAAATAACTCAAATAAAAAGCCTAAACTAAAATAAATAAACCTAAAATACATAAATTAAAGTAAACAAAAATAAAAAATAAACTTAAATAAAAATAAAAAATAAAGTAAACTAAAATAAATAAAAATAAACTAAATATAGTAAATAAACCTAAAACTATTATACTTAATTTATAAAAAAAACCTTAAACCCTAAATCTTAAAACTAAACCATAACCATGAACTATACCCAAAACCTAAAAACCAACCCAAAACCTTAAACCTTATACACTACACCCTAAAAAACCATAAACCCTAAACCCTAAAAATATAAACCCTAAAATCTTAAACCCTAAACCCTAAATCTAAACCCTAAACCCTAAACCAAACTAAACTTAAAGTAAATAAATAAATTAAAAAATAAACCTAAACCATAAAACCTAATAAACTTAAACCTAAACCTAAACCATAAGAATGGGAAGAACCTTAACAACAGGAACATCACCGTCAACCAGGCTCAGTCAAGATCCGGCAGTGGAAGTGAAGGAGGAGGCAGTGGTTAACATAGTGGTCGTGGTTGAGCTGGTGGATATGGAGGTGGTGGTCAGAGCAGTGGTGGTTACAGAGGTCGAAGGAGTGATAGAGGTTACAACTATGGTGGTGGTGAGGGAGAGAGTAGGGATATGATGGTGGATCCCACTACTCGAGAGGTCGGGGTGGTTCTGAAGGGAACTAGAGAAACTGAAGAATGATCGATCTGATCTGCTGCTTATGGAACTGTGTCATTATAATAGAGACAATTTTAGTTATATAGGGTTTTTGATTTTCTCTATGCGTGCTCATTTTTTATCTATGTCATCACTTGTGTCTTAGAAAACCTGGTGTGTTACTTGGTTGATAAAATTGAAATGAAGAAATATTGAATATGAATTTGTTCCTTGTTAATAAAAAAACCAAAATCTTAAACCTTAAATAAAAACCTGAACCCTAAACCTAAAACATAACCCCCAAACCCTAAACCTTAAACCCTAAAAACCCTAAACCCTAAACCCTTAACCCTAAAAAACCCTAAACCCTAAACCTTAAACCCTAAACCCTAAAACCCTAAACCTTAAACTCTAAACCCTAAAACATAAACCCTAAACCCTAAACCCTAAACCCTAAACCTTAAATCACAAACTCTAAACCCTAGCCCCTAAACTAGCCCTAAACTAGTTTATTTTTTAGGTTTAGGTTTAGGTTTATAATTCTTTTTTAGTTTATTTTTTTTTTTATTTTATTTTTGAGGTTTAGGATTTAATCTTTATTTTTAGGATTAAGTTTAGGTTTTTATTTTTATTTTTTAAGTTTAAGTTTTATGTTTTTATTTTAGGTTTATTTTTAGGTTTAATTTTTTTTATTTTGGTTAAGGTTTATTTTTAATTTATTTTATTTTATTTAGCTTAGTGTTTAGGTTTAGCTTATTTTAAGTTTAGGTTTAGGTTTATTTAGTTTAGTTTAGTTTATAGTTTATTTTAGTTTATTTTTAGCTTATTATTTGTTTATTTTTTTTATTTTAGTTTATTTTTATTATTTTTATTTATTTTATTTATTTTAGGTTTATTTTTTATTTTTTATTTTCATTTATTTTTTATGTTTTATTTTTTAGGTTTATTTTATTTTACTTTAGGTTTTTTTTTTATTTATTTTAATTTAGTTTTTATTTATTATTTTATTGTATTATTATTTGTAGGCTAAGGTTTAGGTTTAGGTTTAGGTTTAGGTTTAGGTTTTAGTTTAGATTTTTATTTTATTTTATTTATTTTTTTATTTAGGTTTAGGTTTTTATTTATTTTATTTTTAGGATTTATTAAGTTTGGGTTTAGGTTTTAAGGTTTTTAGCTTTTAGGGTTTAGGGTATAGGGTTTGGGGTGTAGGGTTGGTTTAATGGTTTAGGGTTTAGGGTTTAGGGTTTAGGGTTTAGGGTTTAGGGTTTAGGGTTTTGGTTTGTTGGTTTAGGGTTCAGGGATTCAGGTTATGGGTTAGTTTTAGTTTTTAGGGTTTAAGGTAAGGGTTTTATTTATTTACTTATTATCATTAATTTTTGAATTATGTAAACTCATAGGTTTAGGTTTATTTAGTTTATTAATTTTACTTTATTTTTATTATGTTTATTTATGTTTATTTTTATTTTTAGTTAGTTCAGTTTATTTATTTTGGGTTTATTTGTTTTAATTTTGGTTTTTTATTTTAGTTTATTTTTTAGGTTTAGGTTTTGGTTTTGGTTTATTTTTGGGTTTAGTTTTATTTTTATTTTACATTTTAGGTTTAGGTTTTATTTTTTATTTTTAGGTTTAGGTTTAGGTTTTTATTTTATTTTTTTTTTTTTTAGTAGGTTTTAGGTTTTATTTTAGGTTTATTTTAGGTTTTATTTTTTTAATTTAGGTTTAGGTTTATTTTTTTGGGTTTAGGTTTAGGTTTAGTTTATTTTAGGTTTAGGTTTAGGTTTTATTTATTTTGGTTTAGTTTATTTTAGTTTAGGTTTAGGTTTATTTTATTTTTATTTTAGGTTTAGGTTTTTTTTAGTTTAGGGTTTAGATTTTATTTTTTATTTATTTTTAGTTTTTATTTTTATGTTAATTTTTTGGTTTAGGTTTTTTTTAGTTTTTATTTTATTTTATTTTAGGTTTATTTTATTTTAATTTTAGGTTTAGTTTTTTATTTTTTTATTAAGTTTAGGTTTTTATTTATTTTAGTTTAGTTTAGTTTTTATTTTTTTATTTTATTTTCTTATTAGGTTTAGGTTAAGGTTTTAGTTAAGGTTTTTATTTTATTTTGGTTTAGGTTTTTTATTTATTTTATTTTTAGGTTTTATTTAGTTTAGCTTTAGGTTTTTAGGATTTTAGGGTTAAAGGTTTAGTGTTTAGGGTTTAGAGTTTAGGGTTTAGTTTTTAGGGTTTATGTTTTAGGGTTTAGGGTTTTAGGGTTTAGTGTTTAGGGTTAAGGGTTTAAGGTTTAGGGTTTAGGTTTTAGGTCAAGGGTTCATGTTTTAATTTAGGGATTAGGGTTTTTATTTTTTTTTTTTAAAATAAAGAACAAATTCAAATTCAACATTTCTTCTTTTCAATTTCATCAACCAATTAACACACTAAGGTTTCTAAGACATAAGCGATGACATAGATTAAAAATGAGCATGTATAGAGCAAATCAAAATTTCTAGTTAACTAGAACCGTCTCTACTATAAAGACACAATTCCATAAGTAGCAGATTGGATTGACTGTTCTTCAATTTCTCTAGTTCCCATTAGAACCACCCCGTCCTCTCGAGTAGCAGGATCCACCATCATATCTCCAATCTCTCCCTCCGCCACCACCATGGTTGTGACCTTCTTGGCTCCTTCTGCCTCGATAACCACCACTGCTCTGACCACCACCTCCATATCCACTAGCATCTCCAGATCCCCCACCACCACTGCGATAACCGCTGCCTCCGCCTTTGCCTCCACCACTAGATCTAGATTGAGCCTGGTTGACGATGATGTTCCTACCGTCATGGTTCTACCCATTCTTAGGGTTTAGGTTTAGGTTTAGGTTTATTAGGTTTTAGGGTTTAGGTTTATTTTTTAATTTATTTAGTTACTTTAGGGTTATGTTTGGGGTTTGGGGTTTAGGGTTTAGGGTTCAGGGTGTAGGGTTTAGGGTTTAGGGTTTTAGGGTTTATGCTTTAGGGTTTAGAGTTTAGAATTAGGTTTAGGGTTATTTAGGGTTTATGGTTTAGGGTTTAGTTTTAAAGGTTTTAGGTTTAGTGTTGTAGGTTTAGGGTTTAGGGTTTAGGATTAGTTTTAGGGTTAAGGGTTTAGGGTTTAGGATTTAGGGTTTGGGTTTTAAAAAAATATCGATAGGTTTAGCTTATTTAGTTTATTTATTTTATTAAGGTTTATTTTTTATTTAGTTTAGTTTATTTATTTTATGTTTATTTATTTTAATTAATTTTTTAGGTTTAGGTTTAGGTTTAGGTTTATTGTTTAGTTGAGTTTTATTTTTATTTTATATTTTTTTTAGGTTAAGGTTTAAGTTTTTATTTTATTTTTTTGGTTTAAGTTTTAGGTTTATTTCTAGGTTTTATATTTTAGTTTAGGTTTAGGTTTATTTTTAGTTTATTTTATTTTATTTTATTTAGTTTAGGTTTAGGTTTAGGTTTACTTTATTTTAAGTTTATGTTTAGGTTTTATTTATTTTAGTATAGGTTTAGGTTTATTTTATTTTTATTTTAGGTTTATGTTTTTTGTTAGTTTAGGGTTTAGGTTTTATTTTTTGTTTATTTTAGGTTTTTATTTAGTTTTTTTAATTTTATTTTGGTTTATTTTAAGTTTATTTTATTTTTATTTTACATTTAGTTTTTATTTTATTTAGGTTTTTATTCTTAGGTTTATTTTATTTTATTTACATTAGGTTTTTATTTATTTTATTTTTGTTTAGTTTTTTATTTTATTTATAGGTTTATGTTTAGTTTTAGGTTTAGGTTTTAGTTTAGGTTTTCATTTATTTTAATTTTTTATTTTAATTTGGTTTAAGTTTTTTTATTTATTTATTTTATTTTAGGTTTTATTTAGTTTAGGTTTAGGTTTTTAGGTTTTTAGGGTTTAGGGTTTAGGGTTCAAGGTTTAGTGTTTAGGGATTAGGGTTTAGGGTTTAGGGTTTAGGTTTGTAGATTTTAGGTATTAGGGTTAAGGGTTTAGGGTTTAGGGTTTTAGGGTTTAGGGTTTAGAGTTTAGGGCTTAAGGTTTTAGGGTTTAGGGTTTAGGTTTTTTAGGAAAATTAGGGAAATTTTATTGCCACAAAGAAAAAGTTCAAAGTCCTTAGAGGGGGTAAATCTCTAAGCTAATGCTCAAAGAACTACAATAAATCCTAAAGATATAAATCGCTAACTATTTAAATTTTGAAGGAAATAAAGAAAAAGAAAAACAAAAATATCAACAGTAGAAAATCCATATGAGATCAGCAAACTTCATTTGGTCCGTCTGATACTAGCTAGATTCACCTGCAAGACTCTCCCAACCTATTAAAAAAATATGCAACATACTATTGAAAGGATGAGTACAATTAAGCAAGCATAAAAAGTAAGAGCAAATAAAAGAGTAAAGTAAAGAAAAGGCTCAGGCTCACTTACAATCATTTCAAGGAGCAACACTATGTAAGCATCCAAACTTCAGGAGTAGGGTTACAATTACTTATAATGCTACCAACCAAAAGAAGAAAGAGTGGAAACATCAAGGCCATCATATCCAGCATAGCTCGTGTAGCCCATCATCCAAAGTCTGTCATCCAGGATGGCTACAAAATTCTCCAAACAGCAAACATAACAGCCAACCACCAAGCCACTTGAACAACCAAGCCGAATAAGGAAGATAATCAACCAACCATTAGGGATGGCAGCAATACAGTAGGAGCACCACCAAAGCAACCACCAAAAAGGATTAACAAAATCAAACGGAGCAAGCATCATGATAGGAGAAACAACACTAACTAGAGACAAATAAGAGCAAAAAAGAAAAACACAAGTGCTTATATTCTCCACCAATAAAGCAGAAAAAAGGGCCAGTAAAAACACCTAGCCTAACTGCAAAAGGGGTGGGCAACAAGGCTGCCACCCAAATAGAAAAATGGGGGTCAAATGTAGCCAAGAGAAAAAACAAAGCAAGAGGAAACCAGAAATACAGGTCATAGAAAGAACACCAGGAATTTCCTAGAATAGTCACCAAAGGAGCAAGAAAAAGCAGCTAAAATACCCACCCCTCTAACCAACCCAGCCAACCAATAGTAACCAACCAAACCAGCCTACCAACATATCCTCCTAGCCAACCACCACACCAGCAGAAGGCCCAAGTAAGTGTAAAGACCAATGGTAGTCATCAAGCCAAAATCACTCAAGATAGTTAAGAAAGGGTAGAAGCAGATAGTAAACCAAAAACCAAGGAAAAGAAAATCGATCTAGGTAAGTAGACAACCAACCAAAGACAAAAAGGTACAAAGCCTAGTAAGACAGACTACAAGCCAACCAATAGGAACAATAGCATTAAAGGCACCCAACCAAGCCACCAACACCCGAGGCCAACTAACAGCCACAAAATAACCTTCAACCAACCAATCCAAAATAATACCCAAAGCCACTACAGCCAAGAGAGGAAGGGCAATATAGAAGGAGGTCAAAACCATAACCAAAAGAAACAAAACAAAATCAAAAAAACCATCCAGAAATAAAATAGAAAATAATGAACAACAATCTCCACCATGCCAAAATCACGACAAAGATAAACCACCAACAACCCCCCAAAACAATCACCAATAGAAAATAAAAAAATAGCCAAAATAGCTAGCCATCCAACCAACCCAACTAGCCAAAACTTCCAGCCAACAAAGCCACCCTATCAACCACCACAGCAACAAATCCAACTTAGGTAAGTTAGCAAGCAGCCTAGAAAAGAGGTAAAACTCATACAATGAAGAAAAACCTATAGCGACCATACCAAAAGGAGGATATAAAAAAAAAAATAGCCAAGGAAAATTATGGTAAACACCGAAGGATAGATAGAAGCCACCAAGCTGAAAAAACCAAAATAACCATGGCTACACTTATAATAACCACCAAGTAGAAAAAAATAGGCCAATCCAAAAGTAAGAGATCAAAAACATAACCTATCAGAAAAAGAAGATAAGTAGATAACCACAACCCAAAGAGGGTTTAACAAGGGGCAAACCAAAAGCAAAAGTTCATAAAAAACCAATAGCAAAAACCAAGCCAAGAATTTATAATATGAGATAAGGCAATCCAGTATTATCCAAATTAACCAAACCTCTAATTAGTTTAGGCAAAGTTTGGTTGTCAAATAAAGTGAACTCAGTTAAGTTGGCATCAAAGTTAGCCATGTAATCAGCACAAGCATTACCTTCATGAAGGATGTGAGAAATTTTAAAACAAACTTGAGAAAGAAGATTTTTAGTATGATTAAGATGATAAAATAATTCAACATTCCCATTTCTATTGGAATTAAGCATGTAAAGAAGCAAGAGAGCATCAACTTCAATCAGATGTTGAGGAAACCTCTATTCAAGCAAATTTCAATAGCTTTAGTATGACCATAAGCTCAAAAACTAAGAATAGGCTTTGAGAGGATAGGCAAAAGCACAAATGATGACCTTGAATCCCTAAGAATACCACCATAGCCATATTTATTGGAAGCAATAGAACCATCAGTATTCAATTTAATCAAATTGTCTTTAGGTTTGATCCAATGGATAATCCTAGCACGTTTACAAAATTCAAACTCAGGCAGAACGATACCCAATTTTTAGCCACAAGTTTATAACATCTAAAATGAATATTACAAATAAGATTGGCATTAAAAAGAGCATGAATTTTTTCTTTGGTTCTTGTGAGGATCCTTTTATGGTTTATAGGAATACCAAGATATTTATGATCATTTCTATCCATCCAGATGAACCAGATAAGGGTAATATCAATTAAAACTTTGATATGACCTTTCGCTATATTTTTTGAAACAGACTTCAAGAAGTTGATATAAAGGAAGAGAACCCTAAAAATAATTGGTATTAAATAAATCATCATCCAAAATCATAATTTAGAAGCAATAGTACCATTGACAAAAACATGATTTACATTTTCATTATGAAAGCAACAATAGCACTTTGAAGGTAAGTAAAACCCTTTAGTCCAGAGAATAGAGTCTACAGGAATAAAGTTATTCAAAATCCTCCAAGCTAAAACTGAATAAGAAATAGGAATGATATTGTTCCAAAGTTTAATAAAAACATTAGAGGGGTTTTGTTTATCTCTAATAAAATTCCAAATCTCTTTAAGAACAAAGTCATCATTATAAGAAAGCTTAAAAAGAGTTTGGTCAGTTTGTTAGAAGAAATGGGGATATTTCTAAGGTAGTCAAAAAAAGAAATAGGGATATAATTCTGAAGTTTGCTTTCATTCCAATTGTTATTAAGCTAAAAAGAATTAACTTTGATAGCAGTAGTAGAGTGGGTAGATAAAAGGGTGTCAATAAAGCCATTGCCAATCCAATTATCTTGTCAAAAGAAAGAAGAACTCGATTGAATACCCCAAGATATTAATGATTTGGAAACCCATTTAATGGAGCAAAGCCTTTTCCAAACTGGAGAGTCACCAACTTTATAAGCACAATTAAGGGGGTGTTTACCTTGGCAATATTTTTCCATCATAAAATTAGCCCAAAGGCTATCATTCTTTCTAAAATTCCACCAGAGCTTAGGAGAGAATGCAGTGATAGCTTCACAAATAGGCTTGCAACCAAGAGCACCTTCTCCCAAAGGACCACAATATTTATGCCAAGATGTCCAATGCATTCTTTTGGTAAAATTATTGGAGCCCCAAAAATTTTTTTTAAGCAAACGATCAATTCTGATAAGTGTAGCATTAGTGGGGATAATTGTTTGAATCAATTAAAGAGACATTGAATTGAGAGTGCTTTTAAGGATAGTGAGCCTACCACCAAAGGAAAGTAAATGGAATTCCCAAATAGAAATTTTATTTGAATTTTTTTGAATTAACTTGTCAAAGAGATGGGAATGTTTCTAGCCTTTCAAGAGCGGAGCACCCTAAGTATTTAAGAGGTAACTGTTGATGTTTAAAATTAGTGATATGCAAGATTTGATTAATTTTATTATTGGAGATACTAGAGGAAGTGATAAAATAACTTTTGTTATCATTGATAGAGAAACCACTTTCTCTATTAAATTTATTTAAAAAGGACTTGAGATACTTGGTGTGATGAATAGAAGCATTGCAAAAAATAATGAAATCATCTGCAAAACTTAAATGGGAAATAGGTAGACCACCAAGAGTTTTAGTACATACTAGGATTGTTTAAGAATAAATCATTGATGCTCCTAGATAAGTACTCAACAACAATAATAAATAAAGTAAGAGATAAAGGACCCCTTGTCATAAGCCATGGGAAGAGGGAAAGAAACCCAAGGCTTCCCCATTAAGCAAAATAAAAAACTGAGAATTATTAATACAATATTTAATCAAAAAAATAAATTTATCAAAAACCCCAAATAAATTTAGAATATGGAAAAGAAAATCCCAAGGGATGTCTTCATAGGCTTTGGTAATATCTAATTTGAAAAGAATGTTGCCACCTCTAGTCTTGGCATCAAGATCATGAATTAATTCTTAGGCAAGTAAAATATTATCAGAAATGGATCTACCTCTAACAAAACTAGTTTGGTTGAGAGAGATAATTCCACTAAGTAAAGGACTAAGTCTGTTGGTAAGAATTTTGGAAATCAGCTTACTGAAGAATGTGCAAAGACTAATAGGTTTATAATCACTCCAATAGTCTAAATTATCTTTCTTAGGTATGAGAATAATAGAAGCACTAGAAAAATATATAGAAAAATGATTACCATTAAAAATCAATTATAGCCTCAATCAAATCATTTTTAATGATAAACCAACATTTTTGATAAAATTGAGTAGTGAAACCCTCCAGACCAGCAATAGAATCTATATTCATGCTATTCAAAACTTTGAAAATTTTATCTTCATTAGGCACAATGGTAAGCAAATCATTATCATCATTAGTAATAATAGAAGGAATCAAGTGCGGTTAAGAAATAGCATCATAAGAGCAATTCTTATTAAACATATTTCTAAAGTAATTAATAACTGATTCCTAAATATCATTATTCTCCATAATCCAATTTCCATTATCATTTTTAATTTTTTGAATATTATTTAAAGCTCTCTTTTTTGTTAACCAAAGCATGGAAATATTTAGTATTCCTATCACCATCCACAATATGTTTACTAGCATCTTTTTGGTGCCAATAAGTCTCTTCCATATTTTGGAAGTTAACAAGTTTATCTTTCACCTCAGTCAAGTCTATAATCTTAGAAGGATCATACATAATAGAGACTTCAAGATCACAAACCAATCTTTCCATATCTTTAATATTAGCAAAAAGATTTTTAAAAGAATGTTGTTTCCACCAAATTTTGTTTAAGTATTTTAAGTTTAAACCAAGTCTATTCATCCCCATAATCAAATTATCGATGTAAAGGAGATTTCCAATTATTAGCCACAACATTAAAAAAATTAATATGTTGAATCCACTTGTTTTGAAATCTAAAAGGAGAGGGGTTTTTTAGTCTATTAGAATTATCTTTAATAGAAACCAGAAGAGGAGCATGATCTGACAAGGTTTTGGTTAAATGATCAATAAAAGTAATAGGCCATTGAGTAATCCAATGAGTATTAAAAAGAATCCAGTCCAACCATTGCCAAAGTCTAGAGTTTTGCCAAGTATAATTAGAGCCCTTAAATCCAATATCAATCAAATTACAATCAAGGATCATAATGGAGAAATCTTCCATGGAATGAATATTTGGAGAGCATCCACCACTTCATTCAGATGAGAATAAAATGGTGTTGAAATTAGCACTAATAAAATGGTTTGTTGACAGAGGTAGCAAAATTCCTTAAATTATTCCAAAGAAGATTTCTACCAGATCTATAACAAGATGCATAAACAAAAGACCCCAAAAGACAATAATCACTATAAGAGATTTGATCATTGACAACTTGATGAAAGTCATCAAGAATAGAGACCTCAACGAAATTATTCCAAAAACACCAAATCTTATTATTAACATTAGAGAAAAATTTATTGAAACCAATCATTGTAGCAACATGGCTAAATTTATTAGCATGAATAAGAGACTCTAGAGCAATAAGAAGAGAAATATTATGAATGAGACAAAGATTCCTAATATGATTATGAATAGAGAGGGTATAGATCCCTCTAACATTCTAAACAAGAAAATTAAACATAAGGAAAATAAAAGGGGGGGGGGGTTAAGCAAAGGTTAATTAAGAGAGGAGTGAGAGATTGTAGTAGATCTAGTGTTTTTGGACAATTCAGGAGGGAATTTTTTTTTTATATTAGCATGATAAATTGGAAGCCATTTTCTTTTCCCCTAGAGTCATCATCCGAGTAAGATTTAGTAACATTGGTCATAGATTTAAGAGAAATCTCCATGTTTTTGGAGGGGAGTTCACCTTCTTCCAAATCTATATTTAGTTGAAAAGTAGGATTAACATGAATATCAAGATTAGAAATGAGATACGGTGATGATTTAGATCCATTTAGAGCACAAGTAGTAAAATCTGGATCAAAAATGTTTTCAGCATGCTGAACATCATTTAAATCCTCATTAAAAGCATCATTTTCATCGATCAAAGCCAGCATAGATGGAAGAATAGAATTAGAGGAAATAGAATCATCTTCTAATAACTTAGAGAATTTATTATTTTGTGCATTAGAAATATTCAAATTCAAAGAAGGAATAAGAGGTTAATCATCCTTCCCATTTTGAATATAGATCGAATCCCAACCAACATTAAAAGCCAAAACATGTTCAATAGGATTAACCCTGATATCCAAGGAATCAACCTCAATAATAGCTTTCATACCATCCTTAGGATTCAAGGCCAATTTTTGAATGTAAGTAGGAATCGAATTATGGGTAGAGACAACATCTTCCTTAGGAGGAATTCATTTTTTAAGTGGGGAAGGAGAATAAAGCATTCTAAATTGTCATGACTATGTATTTTATAGTGGGAACAAACAACTGGAAGGTTCTCCAATTCAACCTTTTGCGAATACCCATATTTTTCATAGCTAATCCAAACTTTCTTGGGGATTTTTTCAGTTATGCCTAATTCCATGAGGATCCGAGCCACACAAGGGCGAGATCACTCAGTGGTCACTTGGTCGAGTTATAAAGGCTGACCAAATAAAGCCTTGATAACAAAAATCACATGATGGGTAATAAAATGAATGCACATATTAGGAAGAGATAACCACACAGGGATAATAGGAGATTCTTTTTAATGTCAAAAAGGGGTGACCACTTTAGCAAATGCATTTGACAATTAAAGAGGAAATAAGAATGATGTAAAAAAACACATGGATAATCCAGATCATTAGAAAGTTAAATCAAGATATGCCGAGGGTCAATAAGACAAATCGAGAAGGCACCCATAAGCTTTAGATTATGGAAAAAAGAGTGGATCTTATCCAAATTTGGATGACAAAGCAAATTTATCGATAAGAGAAAATTCAAAGGGTTTGCCAACTTTTCAACATCCACATCAGAGCACATTACAGCTGGCAAACCTCTAAGAGATGTTGAAATGAGATTAACCGAATCAACATAGGGAGAAATCTTACTAGAGTGCTTCCTTAAAAGATTTAGTAGAAGATGCAACGTTAGGGACCCCAATCTGCAAAATGTTAGATGCCTTAGATGAAACATCCATATTTTTAGGTGGAACCCAAGGACTAGAACTCACCGCATCCATGGTCAATGATAAAACATCATGCAAATGGCCAGATGTTGTTCAAGCCTTTGCAATTGGTCAAAATTGAAGCCAAAACCCGCAGAAATCCCAAGTCGGGGGTGCACCACCAAGAGGGATTCAAAAATCACTAGAGATTCAGAGAGCACTTGGGCGAGGTGGGTTTTGGGTTTAGGGTATAGGGTTTAAGGTTTAGGGTTTTTTTAATTTTTTTTGTTTTTCATTTTTTTAAATTAAGTAAACTTGTAGGTTTAGGTTTATTTAGTTTATTTTTTATTTATTTTAGTTTATTTTATTTTTATTTCTATTTAGGTTTATTTTTATTTTTATTTAGTTTAGTTTATTTATTTTAGGTTTATTTATTTAAGTTTATTTTTTAGGTTTATGTTTACTTTTTAGTTTAGTTTTATTTTTATTTTATTTTTTTGGTTTAGATTTTATTTTTTATTTTTAGGCTTAGGTTTAGGTTTTTTTTTTTTTAGGTTTAGGTTTTATGTTTTTATTTTAGGTTTATTTTTATGTATTCCTTTTTAGTATATGTTTAGGTTTATTTTTAGTTTATTTTATTTTATTTAGTTTAAGTTTAGGTTTAGGTTTAGGTTTTATTTATTTTAGTTTAGTTTATCTTAATTTAGGTTTAGGTTTATTTTATTTTTATTATAGGTTTAATTTTTTTTCATAAGGTTTTAGGTTTTATTTTTTATTTATTTTTTTTGGTTTATTTTAGGTTTATGTTTTATTTAGTTTTTCTATTTATTTTAGCTTTATTTAATTTTTATTTTCAGCTCAGTTTTTATTTTATTTAGATTTTTTAATTTTTTAGTTTAGTTTAGGTTTTTATTTATTTTATCTTAATTTAGTTTTGATTTTATATTTTATTTTCTTTTTAGCTTTAGGTTTAGGTTTAGGTTTTAGTTTATTTTTTATTTTATTTTATCTTTTAATCTTATTTTTATTTATGTTTTTTGTTTATTTTATTTTTAGGTTTTATTTAGTTTTGGTTTTTTTTAGGGTTTAGTTTAGGGTTTAGGGTTTAGGTTTTATGTTTTTATTTTAGGTTTATTTTTAGGTTTTATTTTTTAGTTTAGGTTTATTTTAGTTTAATTTATTTTATTTAGTTTAGGGGTTTCTTTTAGGTTTAGGTTTTATTTATTTTAGTTTAGTTTATTTTAGTTTAGGTTTAGGTTTAGTTTTTATTTTTAGTTTTTGGTTTGAGTTTTATTTTTTATTTATTTTTAGGTTTTATGTTTAGGTTTATTTTTAGGTATAGGTTTTTATTTAGTTTTTATTTTATTTTATTTTAGGGAAATTTTATTTTTATTTTACGTTTAGTTTTTATTTTATTTAGGTTTTTATTCTTAGGTTTATTTTATTTTTTTAGTTTAGTTTAGGTTCTTATTCATTTAATTTTAATTTAATTTAATTTTTTATTTTATTTTATTTCTAGATTTAGGTTTAGGTTTTAGTTTAGGTTTTTATTTTATTTAGGTTTATGTTTTTTATTTATTTTATTTTTAGGTTTTATTTTCTTTAGGTTTAAGTTTTTAGGTTTTTAGGGTTTTAGGTTTAGGGTTTAGGGTTTTAGGGTTTACGGTTTTAGTGTTTAGTGTTTAGGGTTAGGGCTTAGCATTTAGGGTTTAGGTTTAGTGTTTAATCTTTAGGGTTTAAGGTTTAGGTTTAGGGGAGGGTTTAAGTTTAGGTTTAGGTTAGTTTGGGTTTGGCTTTAGGCTTTAATCATTAGGCTTTAGGGTTTAAGGTTTATGGTTTAGGGTTAGTTGAGGGTTTGGGGTTTGGGGTTTTAGGTTTAGGTTTAGGTTTATGGTTTAGTGTTTAGGATTTAGGGTCTAAGGTTTAGGGTTTAGGGTCTTTAAGGCTTTAGGGTTTAGGGTTGTAGGTTTAGGGTTTAGGGTTTAGGGTTTAGGGTTTAGGGTTTAGGGTTAAAGGTTTAATGGTTTTTTTTAAGTTTTATTTTTAGGTTTATATTTTAGGATAGGTTTTTATTTAGTTTTTATTTTATTTTATATAGGTTAACTTTATTTTTAACACTACCTTTGCCGATCCCAAGTCCGGATTTGAAAAGTGGAGGGTTGTGATAGCTAGTCGACAGCCAACTTAAAATTTGTCAAAATAATCATGACATGAATCCTTTAAATCATTGTGTTAATGCTAGGTGTCCCACAGCGACACTATATGAATACAATGAAAATGTGCAAGGGTCATTGCATCGACTCTCGGGTGCAGTGTTAAATAAACAAGGGTTCCCACATTATGGATAGATGCGGGCAAAGAATCTAGTCCATGAAACTAGAATTAGGTTAGGAACTTGGAATATAGGTACTCTTATAGGTAAACTAATGGAATTAATAGATATTATGGTTCATAGAAAGATAAATATTTTATGTGTTTGAGAAACTAAATGGGTTGGGGAGAAGGCCAAGGAGATTGATAGTTTAGGTATTAAACTTTGGTATTCAGGTAGAAGTCGAACTAGAAATGGTGTAGGTGTGATAAAAGATAAAAGTTTGAAGGATAATGTTATAAATATTAATAGATATGGAGATAGAATTATATCTTTAAAGATTATTTTTGATTCTAAAATTATCAATGTTATAATTGTTTATACTCCTCAACTAGGTTTGGATGTAAGCTCAAAAGAAAATTTTTGGAATGAATTAGAGGAATTAAAATAAAAGATACCTCTTGAAGAAAGAGTATTTATTGGTGTAGATTTAAATGGACATGTTGGCAGAGTGGTAGAAGATTTTAAAAGTATTCATGGTGGTTATGGATTTGGAGTGACTAATGAAGAAGGTAGGAATTTATTAGATTTTGCTTTAGCTTATGATTTTGTAGTTGCTAATACTTTATTTAAGAAAATAGATGAACATATTATTACTTATAAAAATGGATCTAGTAAAACATGGATTGATTATTTTCTAATAAGAAAAATAGATCATTTTGATTGTAAAGATTGTAAGGTCATTCCAAGTGAAAGTTTAAGTACCCAACATCGATTGTTAGTTTTAGATTTTAAGATGAAAGATTGTAAGAGGAAAAAAATCAAATTATTATCCTAGGATTAGATGGGGACACTTAAAGAACACAAATAAAAATATTTTTAAGAGCAAGCTACAAAAGCTTAGAATTTGGGATGTTCATAAGGAAGCTAATGTTATGTGGGAAAAAGTAGCAAGTGAAATAAAGCAAGTTGCTAAAATTGTGCTTGGAGAATCAAAAGGAAAAGCTTCTTTTAATAAAAATAGTTGGTGGTGGAGTCAGAGTGTGCAAGAAAAGATAAAAAATAAGAAGCATTGTTATAAAACTTGGTTTAGATGTAAAAATTTGAAGAATTGGGTAAGATATAAAGTGGCCTGTAAAGATTCTAAGAATGCAATATATGATGCAAAAAATTTAGCTTTTAGTGATTTATACAATAGATTAGATACCAAAGAAGGTGAAAGATGTATGTACAAGTTAGCCAACCAAAGAGATAGGAGAAGTAAAGATCTAGTTCAAGAGAGGTATATTAAGGATGAAAATAATAAAGTACTTTTCTTACAAAAGGATATTGAAAATAGTTGGATGAGCTATTTTGATAAACTTTTCAATGAAGGATCTGAAAGTATGATTGATTTTAGCAACCTTAATACCCTAAACAAAAATAGAGAATTTTATTTTTGTCATATTAGTAAATCTGAAGTTAGAAGCTTTAAATAAAATGAAAATGTGGAAAAATAGTAAGACTTGATGATATTCCAATAGAAGTGTGGAAATGTTTAGTAGATCAAGAAATTTCTTAGCTTACAAATCTTTTTAATGTTATTTTAAAGACAAAAGATGGCAGTTGAGTGGAGGAAGAGTTTATTGGTTCCTATATTTAAGAATAAAGGTGATGCACAAGAGTGTGCAAATTATAGAGGGATTAAGTTAATGTGTCATACATTAATATTATGGGGGTGAGTAATTGAGCATAAGTTTTGATGTGATACAAAAGTTTCTTACAATCAGTTTGGTTTCATGCTAGGTAAATCTACTATGGATGCTATACATTTGTTAAGAGGTTTGACGGAGAAGTATAGAGAAAGTAAGGAGGATCTACATATGATATTTATTGATTTAGAGAAAGCTTATGATAAAGTTTCAAGAGATGTTCTTTGGAGAGTTATAGAATATAAAGGAGTTAATATTAGTTATGTTCAAGTCATTAAGGATATGTATAATAGAGCTGTTACTTGTGTCCAAGCATAAGGAGGATTGACAAAATATTTTTCTATATAAGTTGGATTACATCAAGGATCAGCTTTAAGGCCTTATTTTTTTGCTTTAGTTATGGATGTTCTTACGAGGTATTTATGGGAAGATGTACCTTGGTGTATTCTTTTTGCTGATTACATTCTTCTTGTTGATAAGACTAGAGATGGAGTCTAAGAGAAACTTTAATTATGGAGGTCAACATTAGAGTCTAAAAGATTTCCTTTAAGTAGATCTAAAACTGAATATATGGAGTGTAATTTAGTTGTAGAAGTTCTAGTGGTAGTGTTGTGACATTAGGTGAACAATTAAATAATAAGAGTGAGCAATTCAGATATTTAGGCTCTATTGCTCAAAATTATGGTGAAATAGATGGATATGTTATTAGTAGAATTCAAGTTGGATGGTTGAAGTGGAGGAATGCATCTGGCCAATTGTGTGATAGAAAAGTTCCACTAAACTTAAAGGAAAATTTAATAAGATGGTGGTAAGACCTGCAATGACGTATGGTACAAAATTTTTTTCAGTAAAAGAGAAGAATAAGACTAAGTTAAGTGTTATAGAGATGAGGATGCTCAGGTGGATGAGTGGCTTTACTCTTAGAGATAAAATGCATGAAATGTTCAGAAAAAGTTGGAGTAGCTCAAGTGCGATAAGATTAGAGAGTCGCCTTAGATGGTTTGTCCACATAAAGCGACCATCCATGACCAGTTAGGATAGTAGATGCATTAGATTTGCCTTATATTAAGAAAGGTAGAGGTAGACCTAAAAAGACTTGGTTAAGGTGTATAAAAATTGAACTTTGTATACTTGAATTAAATGAGAATTTGACGCATAATAGGACACAATGGAGATGAAGGATTCATGTGACCCCTTAGTGAGATAAAGGCTTGTTGTGTTGTTGTTAAGTTTATTATTATTTTTGTTTAGTTATCATTTTATTTTTGTTTAGTTTTTTTCTTTATTTTATTTTTTGGTTTTTTTAGTTTAGGTTTAGGTTTATTTTTAGTTTATTTTATTTTATTTAGTTTAGGGTTTAGGTTCAATTTATTTTAGGTTTAGGTTTAGGTTTATTTATTTTTTTATTATATTTTTATTTTAGGTTTAGTTTTCCTTTTTAGTTTAGGTTTTGGGTTTTATTTTTTATTTATTTTTAGGTTTATTTTAGTAGGTTTAGGTTTTTATTTAGTTTTTATTTTTGGTTTATTTTAGGTTTATTTTATTTTTATTTTATGTTTAGTTTTTATTTTATTTAGGTGTTTATTCTTAGGTTTATTTTATTCTTTAGCATAGTTTAGGTTTTTATTTATTTTGTTTTAGTTTATTTTTATTTTTTTTAATTTATTTCTTTTTAAGTTTAGGTTTAAGTTTTAGTGTAAGTTTTTATTTTATTTAGGTTTAAGTTTTTTCTTTATTTTATTTTTAGGTTTTATTTACTTTAGGTTTAGGTTTTAGGTTATTATGGTTAGGGTTTAGGTTTAGGGTTTAGGGTTCGTTTAGGGTTTTAGAGTGTAGGGTTTTATGGTTTAGTGTTTAGGGTTAGGGTTTAGGGTTTATGGTTTAGGGTTTATTATATAGGCTTTAGGGTTTATGTTTTTTAGGATTTAGGGTTTAGGGTTTAGGTTTAGCATAGGGTTTAAGATTAGTTTAGGGTTTAGGTTAGGCTTTAGGCTTTATTTATGGTTATTAGGGCTTAGGGTTAGTTTAGGGTTTTCGGTTTAGGGTTCTACGATTTAAGGGTTAGGGTTTAGGTTTAGGGTTTAGGGTTTAGGGTTTAGGGTTTGGGGTTTAGGGTTTAGGGTTTAGGGTTTAGGGTTAGTTTAGGGTTTTGGGTTTGGATTTAATGTTATTTAGGGTTTATGGTTTTGGGTTGTAAGTTTAAGGTTTAGTGTTTAGGCTTAGTTTTAGGTTTAGGGGTTTAGGATTTAGAGTTTAGGGTTTAGGGTATAAGGTTTAGGTTTTTTTAAATTAGGTAAACCGATAGGTTTAGGTTTTTTAGTTTATTTAGTTTATTTTATTATTTTATTTTTATTTAGGTTTATTTTTTATTTTTATACAATCTATTTTATTTATTTTAGGTTTATTTATTTAAGTTTAGGTATTTTTATTGTAGTTTATTTTTTAGGTTTAGGTTTAGGTTTATGTTTATTTTTATTTAGTTTAATTTTTATTTTATTTTTTTGGTTTAGGTTTTATTTTTTATTTTTAGGTTTAGGTTTATGTTTTCATTTTTTTTAGGTTTATGTTTTAAGTTATTATTTTAGGTTTATTTTAAGGTTTTATATTTTAGTATATGTTTAGTTTTATTTTTAGTTTATTCTATTTTATTTAGTTTAGGATTTAGGTATAGTTTATTTTAGGTTTTGGTTTTATTTTTTTTAGTTTAGGTTTACATTTATTTTATTTTGTTTATTATAGGTTTAGGTTTTTTTAGTTTAAAGTTTAGGTTTTATTTTTTATCTATTTTTATGTATTATTTTTAGGTTTATATTTTAGGTTTAGGATTTTAGTTGGTTTTTATTTTATTTTATTTTAGGTTTTTTTTTGTTTAGTTTTCAATTTATTTTTGTTATTTTTTTTATTTTTTATTTTTAATTTTTATTTTATTTAGGTTTAGGTTTTTAGCCTTTTAGGGTTAAGGTTTTAGGGTTTTATTTGAGGTTTATTCTTAGGTTTTATTTTTTAGTTTAGGTTTAGGTTTATCATTAGTTTAGTTCATTTTATTTTGTTTAGGGTTTTGGTTTAGTTTATTTTAGGTTTAGGTTTAGGTTTTATTTATTCTAGTTTAGTTTAATTTAGTTTAGGTTTATTTTATTTTGTTTATTTTATATTCATTTTATTGTGTTCTATTTTTAATTTTTTTATGGTTTTTTTAGGTTAATTTTTTAGGTTTAGGTTTTTATTTAGTTTATATTTTATTTTATTTTAGGTTTATTATATTTTTATTTTACATTTAGTTTTTATTTTATTTAAGTTTTTTATTCTTTAGTTTATTTTATTTTTTAGTTTACTTTATGTTTTATTTTTATTATAGTTTATTTTTATTATTTATTTTATCTTATTTTTAGGTTTATGTTTAGGTTTTTATTTTATTTTAATTTTTAATTTTTTTTTGGGTTTAGGTTTTTTATTTATTTTATTTTTAGGTTTAGTTTTTTTTGTTTTAGGGTTTAGGGTTTAGGGTTTACGGTTTAGGGATTAGGGTTTAGGTTTTAGGGTTTTAGCATTTAGGGTTTTAGGGTTTAGTGCTTAGGGTTAGGGTTTAGGTTTTAGTTTAGAGTTTAGTTTTTAGCTTAGGGTTTTAAGGTTTTAGGTTTTGGGTTTAGTTTAGTTTAGAGGTTTAGGTTGGTTTAAGTTTAGGATTAGGCATTAGGCTTTAGGGTTCTATTTTAGGTTTAGGCTATGGTGTAGGGTTAGTTTTGGGTTAAAGGTTCAGGTTTTTAAGGTTTAGGGTTTAGGGCTTAGGGTTCAGGGTTTAGGGTTTAGGGTTAGGGTTAGGGTTTAGTGCTTAGGGTTTGAGTTTATGATTTAGAGTTTAGAGTTTAAGGTTTAGGGTTAGTTATGGTTTAGGGTTTAGGGTTTAGGGTTTAGGGTTATAAGTTTAGGGTCATAGGTTTATGGTTCAGAGTTTAGGTTTAGTTTTAAGGTTTTTTTTCAAATGAGGTAAACTGGTAGGTTTAGGTTTTTGTTTGTTTATTTTTTATTTTTATTTAGGTTTACTTTTTATTTTTATTTAGTTTATTTTAGGTTTATTTATTTTAGTTTAGGTATTTTATTTTAGTTTATCTTTTTGGTTTAGGTTTTATTTTATTTTAGTTTAGGTTTTTAATTTATTTTTTTAGGTTTAGGTTTTAGGTTTTTATTTTAGGTTTATTTTTAGGTTTTAGTTTTAGTTTAGGTTTAGAATTAATTTTGGTTTATTTTATTTTATTTAGTTTAGGGCTTATATTTAGTTTATTTTAGCTTTATGTTTAGGTTTTATTTATTTTAGTTTAGTTTTTTTTAGTTTAGGTTTAGGATTAATTTATTTTGTTTATTTTAGGTTTAGGTTTTTTTAGCTTAAGGTTTAGGTTTTATTTTTTTATTTATTTTTAGGTTTTATGTTTAGGTTTATCTTTTTGGTTTAGGTTTTCATTTAGTTTTTATTTTATTTTATTTTATGTTTACTTTATTTTTATTTATCATTTAGTTTTCATTATATTTTTGTTTAGTTTTATTTATTTATTTTATTTTTAGGTTTTATTTAGTTTAGGATTACTTTTTTAGCATTTTAGTGTTTAGGGTTTAGGGTTTAGGTTTTAGATTTTTATTTAGGTTTATTTTTAGGTTTTATTTTTTAGTTTAGGTTTAGGTTTAATTTTAGTTTATTTTATTTTATTTAGTTTAGGGTTTAGGTTTTTATTTATTTTAGTTTAGGTTTAGGTTTATTTTATTTTTTAATTTTGGTTTATTTTTTTCTTTTTTAGTTTAGGGCTTGGGTTTTACTTTTTATTTATTTTTAGGTTTGATTTTTTGTTTAATTTTTATTTTATTTTATTTTAGGTTTATTTTATTTTTATTTTACATTTAGTTTTTATTTTATTTAGGTTTTTTATTCTTAGGTTTATTTTATTTTTTAGTTTAGTTTAGGTTTTTATTTATTTTATTTTATTTTTTTTATTTTTTATTTCTAAGTTTAGTTTTAGGTTTTAGTTTAGGTTTTTATTTTATTTTATTTTCTATTTTATTTAGGTTTAAGTTGTTTTATTTATTTTATTTTTTGGTTTTATTTACTTTAGGTTTAGGTTTTGGGTTTTAGGGTTTAGGGTTTAGGGTTTAGGGTTTAGGGTTTAAGGTTTTAGGGTTTAGGATTTTTTGGTTTAGTGTTTGGGGTTAGGTTTAGGGTTTAAGGTTTATGGTTTATAGTTTAGGCTTTAGGGTTAAGGGTTAAGCTTTAGCTTAGGGTTTAGGGTTTAAGGTTTAGGTTTAGGGTTTAGGGTTTTAGAGTTTAGGGTTTCAGTTTTAGGGTTTAGGGTTAGGGTTACAATTTTGGGTTTAGGGTTAGTTTAGGGTTTAGGGTTTAAGGTTTAGGATTTAGGGTTATTTAGGGTTTATGGTTTAGGGTTGTAGGTTTAGGATTGCAAGTTTACGGTTCTAGGTTTAGGCTTAATTTTAGGGTTTAGGGTTTAGGGTTTAGGATTTAGGTTTAGGTTTTGGGGTTTTTTAATTTGGTAAACCACAAGTTTAGGTTTTTTTAGTTTATTTAATTTATTTTTTATTTATTTTATTTTATTTCATTTTTATTTTTATTTAGGTTTATTTTTTATTTTTATTTAGTTTATTTTAGGTTTATTTATTTTAGTTTAGGTTTTTTATTTTAGATTATTTTTTTGGTTTATGTTTAGGATTATGTTTATTTTTTAGTTTGGTTTTATTTCTATTTTATTTTTTAGGTTTAGGTTTTATTTTTTTAATTTTAGGTTTAGGTTTTTGTTTTTATTTTATTTTTTTTAGGTTTAGGTTTTAGGTTTTAATTTTTAGTTTAGGTTTAGGTTTTTTTTAGTTTATTTTGTTTTATTTATTTTATGGTTTAGGTTTAGTTTATTTTAGGTTTAGGTTTTATTTATTTTAGTTTAGTTTATTTTAGTTTAGGTTTAGATTGATTTTATTTTAAGTTTAGGTTTTTCTTTTTCATTTAAGGTTTAGGTTTTATTTTTTATTTATTTCTAGGTTTATATTTTATGTTTAGGTATTTATTTTATTATATTTTAGGTTTATTGTATTTTTATTTTTCATTTATTTTACTTTATTTAGTTTAGTTTAAGTTTTTATTTATTTTATTTTAGTTTATTTTTTCATTTTTTATTTTATTTTATTTTTAGTTTTAGGTTTAGGTTTTGGTTTAGGTTTAAGTTTTAGTTTAGTTTTTATTTTATTTTATTTTATTTATTTTATTTAGGTTTAGGTTTTTTATTTATTTTATTTTAAGGTTTTATTTAGTTTAGGTTTAGCTTTTTAGGTTTTTAGTGTTTAGGGATTAGGGTTTAGGGTTTAAGGTTTAGGGTTTGGGCTTTAGGGTTTAAGGTTTGGGGTTGTAAGTTTTAGGGTTTAGGGTTTAGGGTTTATGATTTAGGGTTTAGGATTAGGGTTTTTTTTTAAATTAAGTCAAGTGGTAGGTTTAGGTATATTTTGTTTATTTTATTTATTTATTTTAGTTCATTTTATTTTTTTTATTTTGATTTAGGTTTAGTTTTATTTTTAGTTAGTTTGTTTATTTATTTTGTTTATTTATTTTAATTTAGGTTTTTAGCTTTTTAAGGATTAGGGATTATGGTTTAGGGTTAATTTAGGGTTTAGGGTTTGGGATTTAGGTTTAGTAAGGTTTGGGTTTAGTGTTTGGGTTTAGGGTTTAGGTTTAGGTTTGAAGTTTAGGGTTTAAGGTTTAGGTTTGTTTAGGGTTTAGGGTTTAGGGTGAGTTTAAGGTTTAGGTTTAGGGTTTAGGTAGGTTTATGTTTAGAGGTTGAGTTAGCTACTTTAGGGTTTAGGGTTTTTAGGGTTTTAGTTTATGGTTTAGGGTTAGTTTAGGGTTTAGAGTTTAGGGTTTAGGATTTGGGGTTATTTAAGGTTTATGGTTTAGGGTTGTAGGGTTTAGGGTTTTTTTAAAAATTAGGTTAACTGGTTTATGGTTTACTAATTCATTTGTTTTTGGAATGAATTAGAGGAATTAATACAAATACAGCTCTTGAAGAAGAAGTATTTATTGGAGGAGATTTAAATGGACATGTTGGTAGAGTGGTAGAAGATTTTAAAAGCATTCATGGTGGTTATGGATTTGGAGTGACTAATGAAGAGGGTAGGACTATATTAGATTTTTCCTTAGCATATGATTTTGTAGTTGTTAATACTTTATTTAAGAAAAGAGATGAACATATTATTACTTATAAAAATGGATCTAGTAAAACATAGAATGATTATTTTTTGATAAGAAAAATAGATCGTTTAGATTGTAAAGATTGTAAGGTCATTCCAAGTGAAAGTTTAAGTACCTAACATCGATTGTTAGTTTTAGATTTTAAGATGAAAGATTGTAAGAGGAAGAATAAATCAAATTATTGTATTAGGATTAGATAGGGACACTTAAAGAACACAAATAAAAATATTTTTAAGAGCAAGCTACAAAAGCTTAGAATTTGGGATGTTCATAACGAAGCTAATGTTATGTGGAAAAAGTAGCAAGTGAAATTAAGCAAATTGCTAAAAATGTGCTTGAATCAAAAGGAAAAGCTTTTTAATAAAATAATTGTGGTGGAGTCGAGTGTGCAAGAAAAGATAAGAAATAAGAAACATTGTTATAAAACTTGGTTTAGATGTAAAAATTTGGAGAATTGGGAAAGATATAAAGTGGCCTGTAGAGATTCTAAGAAAGTAATATATGATGCAAAAAATTTAACCTTTAGTGATTTATACAATAGATTAGATACCAAAGAAGGTGAAAGATGTATGTACAAGTTAGCCAACCAAAGAGATAGGAGAAGTAAAGACCTAGTTCAAGTGAGGTATATTAAGGATGAAAATAATAAAGTACTTTTCTTAGAAAAGGATATTGAAAATAGGTGGATGAGATATTTTAATAAACTTTTCAATGAAGGATCTGAAAGTATGATTGATTTTAGCAACATGAATACCTAAACAAAAAAGAGAATTTTATTTTATCATCATTAGTAAATCAGTTAGAGATGCTTTATAGAAATGAAATGTGAAAAATAGTAGGACGATGATATTCCAATAGAAGTGTGGAAATGTTTAGGAGATTAAGGAATTTCTTGGCTTAAAATCTTTTAATGTTATTTTAAAGACAAAAGATGCTAGATGAGTGTAGAAAGAGTTTGTTGTTTCCTATATTTAAGAATAAAGGTGATGCACAAGAGTGTGCAAATTATAGAGGAATTAAGTTAATGTGTCATACATTAAAATTATGGGAGAGAAATTGAGCATAGGTTTACGATGTCATACAAAAGTTTCTCACAATCAGTTTGGTTTCATGCCAGGTAGATCTAATATGGATGTTATACATTTGTTAAGAGGTTTGATGGAGAAGTATAGAGAAAGTAAGGATGATCTACATATGATATTTATTGATTTAGAGAAATCTTATGATAAAGTTTCAAGAGATGTTCTTTGGAGAGTTCTAGAACAAAAAGGAGTGAATATTGGCTATATTCAAGTCATTAAGGATATCTAAACTAGAGCTGTTACTTGTGTCCAAACACAAGGAGGATTGACAAAATATTTTCCTATTTCAGTTGTATTACATCAAGTTAATGTGTCATACATTAAAATTATGGGAGAGAGTAATTGAGCATAGGTTACGATGTGATACAAAAGTTTCTCACAATCAGTTTGGTTTCATGCCAGGTAGATCTACTATGGATGCTATACATTTGTTAAGAGGTTTGATGGAGAAGTATAGAGAAAGTAAGGAGGATTTACATATGATATTTATTGATTTAGAGAAAGCTTATGATGAAGTTTCAAGAGATGTTCTTTGGAGAGTTCTAGAACAGAAAGGAGTTAATATTGGTTATATTCAAGTCATTAAGGATATGTATACTAGAGCTATTACTTGTGTCCAAACACAAGGAGGATTGACAAAATATTTTCCCATTTCAATTGGATTACATCAAGGATCAACTTTAAGCCCTTATCTTTTTGCTTTAGTTATGGATGTTCTTACTAGGCATTTACAAGAAGATGTACCTTGGTGTATGCTTTTTGCTGATGACATTCTTCTTTTTGATAAGACTAGAGAGGGAGTCCAAGAGAAACTTGAATTACGGAGGTCAACATTAAAGTCTAAAGGTTTTCGTTTAAGTAGATCTAAAATTGAATATATGAAGTGTAATTTTAGTTGTAAAAGTTCTAGTGGTAGTGTTGTGACATTAGGTGAACAAGTCATTAATAAGAGTGTGATTTAGATATTTAGGCTCTATTATTGAAAATGATTATGAAATAGTTGGAGATGTTATTAGTAGAATTGAAGTTGGATGGTTGAAGTGGAGGAATGCATCTGGCCTGTTGTGTGATAGAAAAGTTCCACTTAAACTTAAGAAAATTTTATAAGATGGTGTTAAGACCAATGACTTATGGTGCGAATGTTGGTCAATAAAGAGAAGCATAGACTAAGTTAAGTTACGAGAGATGAGGATGCTTAGTGGATGAGTGGCTTTACTCATAGAGATAAAATGCGAAATGAGTATGGGAAAAGTTGGAGTAGCTCCTATGGCAGATAAGATTAGAGAGAGCCGCCTTAGATGGTTTGGCCACATAAAGCGTCGGCCGTCCGATGACCCGTTAGGAGAGTAGATGCATTAGATTTTCTTATGTTAAGAAAGGTAGAGGTAGACCTAAAAAGACTTGGTTAAGATGTATAAAAAATGACCTTAGTATACTTGAATTAAATGAGAATTTGACACATAATAGGACACAATGGAGACGAAGGATTCATGTAGCCAGCCCCACTTAGTGGGATAAAGGCTTGTTGTTGTTGTTGTTGGATTACATCAAGTATCAACTTTAAGCCCTTATCTTTTTTGCTTAGTTATGGATGTTCTTACTTGGCATTTACAGGAAGATGTACCTTGGTGTATGCTTTTTGTTGATGACATTCTTCTTTTTGATAAGACTAGAGATGGAGTCTAAGAGAAACTTGAATTATGGAGGTTAACATTAAAGTCTAAAGGTTTTCATTTAAGTAGATCTAAACCTGAATATATGAAGTGTAATTTTAGCTGTAGAAGGTCTAGTGGTAGTGTTGTGACATTAGGTGAACAAGTCATTAATAAGAGTGAGTGATTTAGATATTTAGGCTCTATTATTGAAAATGATGGTGAAATAGATGGAGATGTTATTAGTAGAATTCAAGTTGGATGGTTGAAGTGGAGAAATGCATCTGGCTTGTTGTGTGATAGAAAAGTTCCACTTAAACTTGAGAGAAAATTTTATAAGATGGTGGTAAGACCTACAATGACTTATGGTAGAATGTTGGCCAATAAAAGAGAAGCATTAGACTGAGTTAAGTGTTATAGAGATGAGGATGCTCAGATGGATGAGTGGCTTTACTATTAGAGATAAAATGTGAAATGAGTATATTCGGGAAAAAGTTGGAGTAGCTCCAGTGGCAGATAAGATTTGAGAGAGTCGCCTTAGATGGTTTGGCCACATAAAGCGTTGGCTGTCCGATGACCCAACTAGGAGAGTAGATGAATTAGATTTGTCTTATGTTAAGAAAGGTAGAGATAGACCTAAAAAGAGTTGGTTAAGATGTAAAAAAAATGACATTAGTATACCTGAATTAAATGAGAATTTAACAATTAATAGGACACAATGGAGACGAAGGATTCATGTAGCCGACCCCACTTAGTGGGATAAAGGCTTGTTGTTGTTGTTGTTGTTGTTGTAGGTAAACCGGTAGGTTTAGGGTCTTTTTTGTTTATTTAATTTATTTTTTATTTTATTTATTATTTTTATTTAGGTTTAAATTTTATTTTAATTTAGTTTATTTTATTTAGTTTAGGTTTAGGATTATTTTATTTTGTTTATTTTAGGTTTAGGTTTTTTTTTCTAGTTTAAGGTTTATGTTTTAGTTTTTATTTATTCTTAGGTTTTATTTTTAGGTTTAGATTTTTTTTAGTTTTTATTTTATTTTATTTTAGGTTTACTTTATTTTTATTTTTTTTTGTTTTCATTTTATTTTTTCTTTAGCTTTATTTATTTCTTTTATTTTTAAGTTTTATTTAGTTTAGGTTTAGCTTTTTTAGCTTTTTAGGGTTTAGGTTTAGGGTTTAGTTTAGGTTTAGGTTTTATTTTTGGGTTTACTTTTAGGTTTTATTTTTAGTTTAGGTTTAGGTTTATTTTTTAGTTTATTTTATTTTATTTAGTTTAGGGTTTAGTTTAGGTTTAGGTTTTATTTATTTAGTTTAGCATATTTTAGTTTAGTTTAGGTTTATTTTTTTTTATTATTATATTTTATTTTAGGTTTAATTTTTCTTTTAGTTTTGGGTTTGGGTTTTAATTTTTATTTATTTTTAGGTTTATTTTTTAGGTTTAGGTTTCTATTTAGTTTTTATTTTATTTTAGGTTTATTTTATTTTTATTTTATGTTTAGTTTTTATTTTATTTAGGTTTCTTATTCTTAGATTTATTTTAGTTTTTTAGTTTAGTTTAAGTTTTTATTTATTTTATTTTAGTTTATTTTTATTATTTTATTTTATTTTATTTATAGGTTTAGGTTTAGGTTTTATTATTTTATTTTTCTACTGTATTTAGGTTTAAGTTTTTTTATTTATTTTACTTTTAGGTTGTTAGGGTTTAGGGTTTAGAGTTTAGGGTTTAGGGTTTAGGGTTTAGGGTTTAGGGTTTAAGCTTTAGGGTTTTTTTTTAAAAAATTAGGTAAATCGATAGGTTTAGGTTTTTTTAGTTTATTTAGTTTATTTTTTACATATTTTAGTTTATTTTATTTGTATTTTTATTTAGGTTAATCTTTTATTTTTATTTTGTTTATTTTAGGTTTATTTATTTAAGTTTAGGTTTTTTATTTTAGTTTATTTTTTAGGTTTTAGTTTAGTATTATGTTTATTTTTTAGTTTAGTTTTACTTTTATTTTATTTTTTTGGTGTAGGTTTTATTTTTAAATTTTAGGTTTAGGTTTATATTTTTATTTTATTTTTTTAGGTTTAGGTTTTATTTTAGGTTTTATTTTTTTTGTTTAGGTTTAGGTTTTTTTAGTTAATTTTAATTTATTTAGTTTAGGGTTTAGGTTTAGTTTATTTTAGGTTTAGGTTTAGGTTTTATTTATTTTAGTTTATTTTATTTTATTTTAGGTTTAGGTTTATTTTATTTTATTTATTTTAGGTTTATGTTTTAGGTTTAGGTTTTTATTTTATTTTATTTTGGGTTTATTTTATTTTTATTTTTCATTTAGTTTTTATTTTATTTAGATTTTTTATTTTTAGGTTTATTTTATTTTTTTAGTTTAGTTTAGGTTTTTATTTATTTTATTTTAGTTTATTTATTTTATTTTTTTTTATTGTTATGTTTAGGTTTTATTTTAGGTTTTTATTTTATTTAGGCTTAGGTTTTTTATTTATGTTATTTTTTACGTTTCATTTAGTTTAAGTTTAGGTTTTTAAGTTTTTAGGGTTTAGGGATTAGGGTCTAAGGTTTAGGGTTTAGGGTTTGGGGTTCACGATTTAAGGTTTGGGGTTGTAGGTTTTAGGGTTTAGGGTTTAGGATTAGGGTTTATTTTATTTTATTTTTATTTTTTTAAATTAAGTCAAGTGGTAGGTTTAGGTTTATTCTGTTTATATTTTTATTTATTTTATTATTTTGATTTAGGTTTTTTTTATTTTTATTTAGTTCAGTTTATTTATTTTAGGGTTATTTATTTTAGTTTAGGTTTTTAGTTTTTTAGGGTTTAGGGTTAATTTAGGATTTAGGGTTTAGGGTTTAGGATTTAGGGTTTAGAGTTTAAGGTTTTTTTTTTGGGATAGGGTTTAGGGTTTATGGTTTAGGGTTTAGGGTTTAGGGTTTAGGGTTTAGGGTTTAGGGTTTTAGGGTTTAGGGTTTAGGGTTTAGGGTTTATGTTTAGCTTAGGGTTCAAGGTTAGTTTAGGTTTAGGGTTTTTATTATTTCAGGTGTATGGTCTAGGGTTAATTTAGGGTTTAGTGTTTAAGTTTTTTGCATTTTGGGTTTAGGGTTTAGGATTTAGGGTTATTTTAAGGTTTATGGTTTAGGGTTGTTGGATTGGGATTATAAGTTTACGGCTCAGAGGTTAGGCTTAGTTTTAGGGTTTAGGGTTGTGGGTTTAGGGTTTAGCATTTAGGGTTTAGGGTTTGGGGTTTAAGGTTTAAGGTTTTTTTTTTAAATTAGGTAAACCAGTAGGTTTAGGTTTTTTAGTTTAATTAGTTTATTTTTTATTTAATGTAGTTAATTTATTTTTTATTTTTATTTAGGTTTATTTTATATTTTAATTTAGTTTAGTTTTTAATTTTAGGTATATTTATTTAAGTTTAGGTTTTTTATTTTAGTTTATTTATTAGGTTGAGGTTTATTTTTTAGTTTAGTTTTATTTTTATTTTATTTCTTAGGTTTAAGTTTTATTTTTTATTTTTAGGTTTAGGTTTAGGTTTTTATTTTATTTTTTAGATTTAGGTTTTAGGTTTATATTTTAGGTTTATTTTTAGGTTTTATTTTTTAGTTTAGGTTTAGGTTTTTTTTAGTTTTTTTTAATTTTATTTAGTATAGGATTTAGGTTTAGGTTATTTTAGATTAGGTTTAGGTTTTATTAATTTTAGTATAGTTCATTTTAGTTTATGTTTATGTTTATTTTATTTTATTTATTTTAGGTTTAGGTTTTTTTTTATTTAAGGTTTAGATTTTTTTTTATTTTTAGGTTTATTTTTAGGTTTATATTTTAGGTTTAGGTTTTTAATTAGTTTTTATTATATTTTAATTTAGGTTTACTTTATTTTTATTTTTTGTTTAGTTTTTATTTTATTTAGGTTTTTTTTTTTAGTTTAGTTTAGGTATTTATTTATTTATTTATTTTTAGTTTAGTTTTTATTTTTATTTTGTTTTTTATTTGTAAGTTTAGGTTTAGGTTTACGTTTAGGTTTTAGTTTTAGTTTTTATTTTATTTTAATTTTTTCTTTTATTTAGGTTTATGTTTTTTTATTTATTTTATTTTTAGGTTTTATTTAGTTTAGGTTTAGGTTTTTAGGTTTTAGGGTTTAGGGATTAGGGTTTAGGGTTTAGAGTTTGGGGTTCAGGGTTTAGGGTATGGGATTATAGGTTTTAGGGTTTAGGGTTAGAGTTTTTAAAAAAAAATTAAGTCAAGTGGTATGTTTAAGTTTATTTAGTTTATTTTTTATTTATTTTAGTTTATTTTATTTTTTTATTTTGATTTGGGTTTATTTTTATTTTTATTTAGTTTAGTTTATTTATTTTAGCTTTATTTATTTTAGTTTAGGTTTTTAGCTTTTTAGGGTTTAGGGTTTAGGGTTTCGAGTTAATTTAGAGTTTAGGGTTTAGGGTTTAGGGTTAGGGTTTAGAATGTAAGGTTTTTTTTGGTTTTGGGTTTAGGGTTTAGGTTTTAGGGTTTAGGGTTTAGTGTTTAGGGTTTTAGGGTTTAGGGTTTAGGGTTTATGATTTAGGGTTTAGGGTTTAGGGTTTTTAAGGTTTAGGGTTTAGGGTTTAGGTTTTATGTTTAGGGTTCAGGTTTTAGTTTAGGGTTTAAGGTTTTTTATTTTTTTTTAACGGGGAACAAATTCAGATTCAACATTTCTTCTTTTTGATTTCATCAACCAAGTAACACATAAATTTTCTAAGACATAAGCGACAACATAGATAAAAATGAGCACGCATAGAGCAAATAAAAAAGCTTAGATAACTAGAATTGTCTCTACTGTAAAGACACAATTCTTTAAGCAGTAGATCAGATCGATCATTCTTTAGTTTCTCCAGTTCCCATCAAAACCACCCCGGCCTCTCGAGTAGCAGGATCCACCATCAAATCCCAGATCACTCCCACCGCCACCACCATAGTTGTAACCTCCATCGCTCCTCTGCCTCCATAACCACCTCTGCTCCAATCACCACACCATATCCACCAGCACCTCGGATCCCCACCACCATTGAGATAATAGCCTCCACCTTTGCCTCCACCATGATCTAGGCGAGTTGTGTGATGTTCCTACCATTGGGTTACCCATTCTTATGGTTTAGATTTAGGTTTAGGTTTAGGTTTTAGGTTTATGTTTATTTTTTTATTTATTTAGTTACTTTAAGTTTATTTATTTTAGGTTTGGTTTTTTATTTTAGTTTTTTTTTTTAGGTTTAGGTTTATTTTTTAGTTGAGTTTGATTTTTATTTTATTTTTTAGGTTTTGTTTTATTTTTTATTTTTAGGTTTAGGTTTAGGTTTTATTTTATTTTTTTAGGTTTAGGTTTTAGGTTTTTATTTAGGTTTATTTTTAGGATTTATTTTTTAGTTTTGGTTTAGGCTTATTTTTAGTTTAGTTTATTTTATTTAGTTTAAGTTTAGGTTTAGGTTTAGTTTATTTTAGGATTAGGTTTTATTTATTTTAGTTTAGGTTTAGCTTTATTTTATTTTTTAATTTAGATTTAGGTTTTTTTTTAATATAGGGTTTTCATTTTATTTTTTATTTATTTTTAGGTTTTATTTTAAGGTTTATTTTTTAGGCTTAGGTTTTTATTTAGTTTTTATTTTATTTTATTTTAGGTTTATTTTATGTTTATTTTACATTTAGTTTTATTTTATTGGTTTTATTCTTGGGTTTATTTTATTTTTAGTTTAGTTTATTTTTTTTTATTTTAATTTTTATTAGTTATTTATTTATATTTAGTTTAGTTTAGCTTAGGCTTTTTTATTTAGGTTTTGTTTTTTTTATTTTAACATCTATTTTGTAGGGTTTAGGGTTTTTTTTTTTTAAATGTTTTGTTAGTTTAGGTTTAGGTTTAGGGTTTAGGTTTAGGGTGAGGTAGGGTGGTTAGGGTTTAGATGTTAGAGTTTGGAAAGAAGAATAGATCTAAACTTGTAGTTTAGTTAAATGTTAGGGTAGAACTTTAATTTTCTTTTTTAGGGGTGTATTACGCATTGGCCTTTTCTTATATAATTTAATGCTTGATTTATTTTGAGCAATAGAAATAGCATGCTTTTCTTGTTTCTTTCTATGCTATGTTTTTCTTTGTGATTGTATGTCAAATCTTAGGCTTAGAATAAACTAAATTTTTACCCAATTAAATCAATTGAGATTAAAAATAATTCTAAATCTTCATATAAAAGCCTGGTATTAAAGCAAGATAAAATATGTAGCAACACGAAAGGATGTTTTAATATCATGCATAATCATATTGTTTCACTCGTGGTTAATGAAGGACCTCCATCTTATAGAATAAGCTTGATTTATGGGTGGAAAGCTTCTTCTATCTTTGGCCCATAATCTTTTTCTAATTCAGCATTAGAGCAGATTACATTTTATGACTAATGAATTAGGCAAAATTATAAAAATTTGAAAAATATGCATTAGTTGGGTAATCTTCATACATAATCTTAGTTAAGGAGTAAGTCTAGGCTCATGATTTCTTTCCTAAAACTATTGATAGTCATCTTGCATTCATATGACTTAGCCTCATTGTTTTAAAATGCATTAGGTGGTGTTATTTTCTTAGAGTGATAGGTCAATTCCTCAAATGAAAGAAGGGCCAATGATTCCTAAGGATAGAACTAGGTCGAGCATCCACATGTGTCAAAACTCACACAGATTAGGCTCAAGCATCCTTTTAGAATAAGTCTTCAACCCTAGATTTCTTGGGTCTTGTTTCTAGAATCAAGCCCTAGATTTCTAGAAAATGATACTTGAATTCTAAAATTAAATCAAATTTGAAGCCAATCATAGATAGATGAAATGTCTACTTGGGCATCCCATCAATGAACATTTCCTACTCTTTCCATTTGATCTTAAAATAACTCTCTAATTTGGACCTCTCCCTGAATTTCAAAATCATTCCTTGAAAGCTACCAGTAGTCTTAGAATTATTTCTTTAATCGAGTATTCTTGAGACCCTTCCTAGGATGTAATCTATAGGGCTTGCCTTTATAAGGAACCATGATCCCGATAAAATTTTGTTCTACTTTTCCATAGTTGAGAAATACTCATACAGAAAGACCCATTAGCGTAGGAGTCTTTTATTGAAATGATTGAATCCATTAGAGAGCATGTTTATCTTTGAGATAATATGTTTATTCTTAATGACATATTTTATTATCTAAATAAAATATTCCTAAACTATATGTGGTGTCATTTCTTTTTCTATTCGGAGAAAGAACCAACACTAGGTCTCCATGAATGTTAAGCCAAAGAGATTCTATTGGGATCATCATCCTAAGTCCAGCGGATGTAGAACTTGAGGATAATTCATATAAAGATTTAATGGAATTACCTTTTGGATTTTCTTGTGTTCATAATCTTACAAGAAAGATTTGATTCCTTATACATGGTCCAATCATAAGTCAGAGTATTTTGAGAAGCTATGGAATAACAAATGCAGGGATGCACAATTAAGACCAAGACTAGGATTGATCAATGGGTCCATTCGTGATGATGGTTCTTGAGTTGTCACCAATCATCTGAGTCCGATAGGTTATTCTCAAACCACTAACTCTTATGAGGAAGTGTGTTTAGAAACTTTAGATGATGATGATCTTCAAATCAAAGATGCACCTCAAGAATTTGAAGGAAATCCATTCAACTATCGACAAGCTCAAAGAAATCAACCTTAGAAGAAGAAGATCCATACATACATCAGTTCTCTATTGAATGAAAAGAAACCAATGAATTAGTTAGGCTATTGAGTTTAAGGACTATTTTGCATGGAGCTATGAAGAGATGCGATTATCTCTCACAACATAGAAATCCAACTAGCAATAGACCTAATGCTAACCCTATCAAGCAAGCTCCGATGCATGTGATTAGAAATCAAACAATAGGTCATTTAAGTCAAGAAATTGATCGATGATGGTTTCATCAGGCAAGAAAAATATCCTACACAGTTGGAGTCATGCTAGTTAAGAACAAGAATGGCCAAATTCACATATGCATCAATTTTAGGGACTTAAATAAGGCATGTCCTAAGGATGAATTTCCACTTCCTATACCAGAATTAATGGTGGACATCACCTCATCTCATGTAGTATTCTCCTTCATGGATGGGTCATCTAGCTACAACCAAATCAAGATGGACCTTGAGGATGAAAGAAACATTGCTTTTGACTTGAGAGTAGTATTCTCCTTCATGCATCTATTATTATAAGGTCATGCCTTTTGGCCTTAAAATGCCAGTGCTACATACCATCGGGCCATGACTCAGATCTTCAATGAACTCATTCATCATCAAGTTGAATGCTATGTTGATGATCTAGTAGTCAAAAGTAAAGAAATGGAAGACCATCTCTTTGACTTGAGAGTAGTTTTTGAATGGTTAAGACAATTCAACCTCAAATTAAACCCTCCTGAAGTGTGTATTCAGAGTAGCTCCAGGGAAGTTTCTTAGATTTATTGTCCAACCCTGAGGAATAGAGATAGACCCAAAAAAGATCAAAGATATCTTAGAAATGCCACCCCTAAAAGTTTAATTCAACTCAGATTATTCCAAGGGTGGTTGGCGTATGTGCTTTATCTCCAATCTATCAAGGAGATGCAAGAAATTTTCATCACTTGTCAAAAGGATGCCAAGTTCAAGTGGGATGATAAGTGCCAGCATGCTTTTGAAGATATCAAGCAGTATTTGGTGAAGCCGCCAATTCTATCAGCCCCTATCCCAGGCAAGCCACTTATCCTCTACATTGCTGCATTGGATGAATCCCTTTGCACGTTGTCAGACAAAACCAATGATGAGGGAAAAGAGAATGCACTCTACTACCTCAGCCGTCATCTGATTCCTGTTGAACTGAACTACCCACCTATTGAGAAATATTGCCAAGCATTAATCTTCGCATCCTAAAAGCTATGACATTATATGCTTTCTCATAAGGTGAATTTGATTTTAAAAATCAATCCACTGTAGTATCTCATGACACGATCGATGTTATCCGGACAATTGGCACATTGGACCATGATTCTCTCGTAGTTTGATATTACATTCGTACCCCTCTGTGCGATGAAAGGATAGACACTTATGGATTTCTTAGCGGCACACCCATTTCCTACTGGTTCTCTACTTAGTGATGATCTCCCCGATGAACAAATCATGAACTTAGGGGAGGTTGACAATCACTGTTGGGAGATGTATTTTGATGGTGTAGATTTCTTTCAAAAAGAAGAAGAACCATAATTTACTCTTCTAAGAAAGGCAGGGGTAGGAATCATCCTTTTAACTCCAGACCATGATGTGATGAGATTCAAATACTATCTCTCCAATCCATGCACCAACAATGAAGCTGAGTATGAGGCTTTGATTGCTGATCTTGAGTTAGCTATTATAATGTGTGTCAAAAGCATCAACATCTACGGATTCTCAGCTGGTCATCAACCAGATTGATGTGTCCTATAAAGTTCTAAAGCCTAACCTTCATCACTACCATGAGTACACCATGAAGCTGTTGGCATAAATCTCTGAGGTCACCATCTACATGGTTCCTCAAGAAGAGAACGCAGTACCAGATGCTTTGGCCAAACTTGCCAAGGAATTGGCATGTCGGAAGATGAGTCCATTCCAATAAGGGTTCAAAATAGACAAGTCCTATCCCTTGACGACATCGAGACTTTCTTGAAGGAGAGGTTGTTTGCCAATAAAGGCGAGGAGCTAGACTGGAGGCAACCATTCATAGATTACTTGAACACAGACAAACTACCTCAAGAGAAATCACAATCCCATTGGATGAAGCAGAGAGCTCTCTCCTATGCTCTCATGGATGGCACCTTGTACCGATGGTCTTTTGATCAAATGTGGTTACACTATTTAGATAAACATGAAGCCCATAAGATCATGACCAAGGTACATTCAGGTCTATCCAGAGCACATCAATCCAGTCCAAAGATGAAAGCAAAGATCAAGATGCTAAGATACTATTGGCCTTCGATGATCATGTATGGATGTAGCTAGGAGATGCCACCAATGTGTACATGGTGTGGTCCTACATCAACCACTCAACATTCTACATCCTACATTGGCCTCATGGCCATTTGAGTGTTGGGGTACCGACATAGTGGGTCATATCGATCCTCCATCTTCCAAGTGTCATCAGTTCATCTTAGCTGCCACCGACTACTTTTCCAAGTGGGCGGAGGCAATCCCACTCAGAGAGGTCACAACTCATCATGTGCTCTAGTTTTTTAGGAACCATATCATATAGGTTCAGGGTGCCTTGATAAATTATATCCGATAATGGTACTGCATTCAAGAGCACCAAGATCAAAAGCTTCACCAAGAGACATAGTATAGATTGGAGATACTCCACCATCTACTATCCCAGGGAGAATGGCCTAGCAGAAACATTCAACAAAACTCTCATCCAGATACTAAAGAAGACACTCGATGACAACAAGCGATAGTAGTATGAGCAGCTAGTTGAAGCTTTGTGGGCATATCGCACCACATATAGAACTCCAACTCAATCTACCCCATTCACCTTAGTGTATGGGTCTGAAGCCATTCTACCCTTAGATGTTCAACTCTCATCACTAAGGATAGTAATGGGTAGTAAAATCACTACAGAATAAAACCATAAGTTGCAGTTAGAAGAGCTCGAAGGTTTGGAAGAGAGACACCTACGGGCATGCCAGAACCTCAAGTTATACAAAGCCAAGATGATTCAATCTCACAATAAGCTGGTCCGCCCTATAGCTTTTCAAGTAGGAGAGCTTATTTTAGTTCTAAGGAGACCAATTGTTGACCGTCGAAAGATGGGAGGCAAGTTTGAACCCACTTGGGAAGGCCCTTTTGTCATAGAGAAGGCCTACCAAGGAGGATCTTACCAACTTATTGATAGTAAAGGGGAACACCCGATGCTTCTAATTAATGTGCTCTATTTGAAGAAATATTTCCCATAAAATTATGTTTGAAAATAGTTGTCATCAAAAATTCTTTTCCAATTCATCAAAATATTCTCTTCATCCGAAGCGTTGCTTGCTTGTTTGTGAATCCACCACGATGTGTTTAGGGTAGGTGTAAGAGAACCCGAGAGGCATCCTATCCCTCTTTCACAACATGACTACAAATTAAACACATTTCCCTAGCACTACTAGAATAGGTGTGAGAGAACCCAAGAGGCATCCTATTTCGACTAGCATAACTAAGTTAGGTGTAAGATAACCCAAGCGGCATTCTTTCTTAGTGGGATCACAACTGCCATTCATGGCACCATTTCATCAACTTTTAAGCATGTTTTAGGATAGGTGTAAGAGAACCCAAGTGGCATCCTGTCCTCTTCAAATAGAAACACAAACAAAAAAATATATCTTATCTCTCGGGCTATTTTGATGTGGGAGCAAGCCCCCTATGTCACTCACTCATTAGCTGCTTTAGGTCGGGCTGGCATGCTACCTTGCTAGTGTGTCACCCTAGTGGTCATTTGTCTAGCGAAAGTGAGTCTTCGTGCTTTCTTCTTAACATGACCATTGCAAATCGATGAGTGCCTTGTTAGTTTGATAGGCATCACTACGTAGCTAGTAAGCTACCTCATGTTGGCTTTGTTTAAGAAGATGTAAGACTACATGCTTTCTTCTTGGACCAGCCATCATAATTTGACTAGGTTGAGTATATTTGAGGCTTAGGATAAGCCCCCAGTGGTTCCTTTCCTCTTGACTACTTTGAGTTGATATAAGTCCCTCAGTGGCATTCACTGATGAGTAAGCCCTAGTCGGATAGCCACTTGTTGTGGGTGATGTTCACTATAGGAGGATGTGAGTCCACGATGCTTTCTTCTTAGAATGATTGCAACCGATGGGCACCTTAGGTTGATGTTCACTATGTGACGACTCACCCTGGATACACCACTTTTGGCATGTGAGTTCCGTGCTTTTTCCTTGAGTTGTAAATACCTATAGATATTATCTTCTTCAGGGTTTTTAGATAAAGCCCATAGCAGCCCCTCCCCTGGGGGCACTCTACTTGGAATATATCCTTTGTGACCCCATTTAGACATTACCAAGGTTACTTTTGGATTGGACAATCCCCCTTTCCTAGTTTCCACCCTTGTGGTTGGAGAATTTGTTCAGCGGATGCGCATATTCTCCTTTGGTTCAAACAAGAGAGATAGGTCTAGGCGATATAATCTCCTTCTGGTATGATCTCTCAAACCAATGGTCTATGATAAAATAAACAAACAAATTAATTCACTTGTGGACTAGAATTTAAGCCTCCGGCCTTTCCCAAAGCATCTTATCTTTTGGTGTAGTGAACTCCCTATAGAATTTCGACTACACTTGAGTTGAGATAAGTCCCGGTGGCACTCTCATAGTTCCCTTAGTTAGGCTCAACCCATTTATCCACAAATAGATTACCTCCAATCATTTTGCTTTGGAAGATGTAAACTATTACATTCTCTTTAGCATGATTGTGCATGTAACACCCTAATTTTGGCATGTTACTTTGCTAATGTGTCACTCCAATGGTCTTTTATTCAGGAAAGATGTGAGTCCCCATGCTTTCTTCTCTAAATTAACTATTGTAAACTAAAATGAACCCCTTTGGTTGGATAATTACCCCTCAACTGAGAAACTACTCCCTTTGGATCGATGAATCTAAGGTAGGTCAAGGCATGGCCTACCGATAGTCCTCGATGGGATCCATCAAATATAATTAATAAATAAAATTAATTTTGATTATCTTTGAGTTGATTTAAGTCCCTAAGAGGCATTTCAGTAGCCTAAGGTTGGGTTCAATCCCACTTGTGATCAGATCACCTACTTTGGAGGATGTAAGTTTACATTTTCTTCCTAGTGCACCTAAAAACCCCTTTGGTAGAATAGTCCTACTATGTGGTTGGTAGACTACCCCTTTGGATTGGTAAATCTGAAGTAGGCCAAGGCCAACATGGCTCTACTGCGGTCCATCGAAATAGGTCCATCTCAAAATCCAAAAATTTTAAATCTGAAATAAAATCAATCAAACCTCCCCCAATGGATTCAAATTAAAAAAATCAAATCAATCAACTTCTCCTTAGCGAGATGCAAAATCAACCAACCTCCGTAGTGGAGTTAAATAAAATAAATCAAATTAATCATCTTCTCCTCGTTCAGATGTAAATCTTTCCAATCTCCCTAGTGGAGTCAATTCAATCCAACCTGAACCTGTTCCCTTAGTGGAAGGTTCACATCTTTTATCCCCAGTGGATTCCAAATTTTAATCCTCTAGTGGATTTCACAACCTCTCATCTCCTAGTGGATGACTTTAACCTGCTTCCCTAGTGGAAGGCTCACATTACACTATACTAGATTCCCCTTCACTTATGTTTTGAGTAGAGACACATTGCACTAAGATCTTGATTCCTTCTGCACCTCAAGTTTAGGAGTATATCATTTTTATTAGTGCTTGTGATTATTCTGCATTGTTGATCATTTCGGTCAACACCAATACGTGCGATGTACCTTGTCAATCACACCACACCTATTGGATGCCCTTTGTTGACCTCACTTTTGGAGTGAGCTTTCAACTTCTCCATTCTAGACATAAGGACTCCTCTAAACACTAAGAGTTCCTTAGTCTTAAGACACTTCTAGTGATTAAGGGATTACTTAAATTAACCCTAGAGACTTAGAAGAGTTAACCCTAGGAATAGGTTATTGCTTAGGGGTATTAGGAAGATTTGCCTACCCTATAGTTTATGCCCAATCCTTGCTTTCTTCTTTCAAACCAAACTTCAAATTCAAATCTCAAATCAATTCCAACTCAATTGATTTTCTCAAATAATGAATTAATTCCAAATAAAATCTTAAATCAGTTCCAACTCAATTGATTTTCTCAAATCATGAATCAATTCCAAATCAAATCTTAAATCGATTCCAACTCAAATAATTTTCTCAAATCATGTATCAGCTTCAAACTCAAATGTTAAATCAATTCCAACTCAATTAATTTTCTCAAATCCTAAATCAATTCCAAAACTCAAATAATTGAAACCCATTATCAATTCCAATTCCAAAATCTTTCCTAAGCCCTTTTGATCTCATCTTATGGACTTAGCTCAAATCAAATCCAAATCACTCCAAACTCAAAAGAATTTCTTATAACCCATTTATATTCTCATTTATATTTATAAATTTAAACAAAATATAAATTTAAATAATCAAAACTAAATTCAAAACTCAAGTGAAAATCTAACCTAAATACAACCTATACCCTTTCAAGTCAAATTCTTAAACTTAACCAAATCATTCTCAAATTAGTCCAAACCATTGGATTTTCTCTTCAAACAATCATTCCTTCAATCACATAAATATAAACATAAACTACAATCATCAAACCAAAATCAAACTAACCCAAATCAAACCCATGTTTATCCTTTGAACTTGGAATTGTCAAATGAATCAAAACCCATTTGACTCCAAATCACTTGCAATTGGATTTATATTTCAATCATAAGTCCATATGTGAGTTCAACCAAACATGAATCAAGCTTTGATTAAGCCAATTGACCCACTTACACTCAGTTGACCTAAAGTGACATAAAAGACCTTTTTGAGCCAAATTCTAATCCAACCCAAATTGGATTGAATTAAGCCCATCTAAGCCTCACATTATGAGCAGCAATCATCCTAGGATGATCAATCACTCAAATTAGATCAAACCAAGTCAAACCTAGCCTTTGAGTCAACACTTAGCCCAAATGAAACTAAGCTAGCCTAAATCCACCATATGCCTTGAAACCATTGATCTAAACCAATTCATAACTAATGATTGAACTTGACCAAGCCATCAATTGAGCCAAATCAAGCCTAATTGGCAACTTGACCTAAAAAGCCAAAATGGGCCAAATCTTGATCTAAGCCAAATTGATTGCAACGAACAGGTCAAATTCATTCTGAATTGATTATTGAACTTGACCAAAGCTTCAATTGGCCAACTAGATCCAACCTAGCCCAATTGACCATGAACCCAACTTGGCTTAAAAGGTCAAATCAACTTGAAATCAAACCAAACCAAAATTGATCGAAACCAAAGCATGCAATACATTTTAAATGATCAACCAAGCTTAAACAAACCCATGACCTAACCCAATTAGGTCAAATGGGTCAAATTGGTCAACTTGACCCATTTGACCTAATTGAACCTAAATGAACCAAAACCAAATATAAACAAATTTGAACCAAACCAATGATACCCATAGGCTCCAAATGATCATTTGAACTTCTCCTAACCCATGATTCGATCCAATTTGACCAATTGGTCAACTAACCAAATTGACCTAACTTGACCTTGATGGGTCAAATTGAACCAATTCAAACCAAATGAACTCCAAATCACTTGAAATTTGGACCAACCCATTTCTGAATCATATCAAATCTACCCAAATCAAAATCAAGGCCAAATGACCACTTTACCCTTAGGTCAAAGTGTATCCTATGACCAAATTCACTTGGAATTTGGTCATATTCTTTCTCAAGGACACTTGGCATCCTCTTAATGGTCCACATGGACACTAAGGAGGGTGGTGAACATGACCCAATCACCTTGGGTTGGCCATTACCCAATGCAAGGACAAACTGACCCCTCCAATGGGAATTGAGTACTTGGAATCACTAATGCACTCACCTAGAACATGGGCACTCACTCTCCTTCCCTCCACTACCTAAAATGAATCACATGGAGTGTCTAACAGCCAAATCTGATAATCAATCTCAATAATTGAGCTAAAATGGAATTTCTAGCCTTCCTTTCGATCCAAGGAGGGGAGATATACTCCCCTCATTCCCACTCAAACCACAAACACTAAAAGCTCTAAGAATCAAAACCAAGCATTCCTAAGCTTCCCAAAGCCATTTCCAAGCTTCCTTAATTTGTCCTTCTCAATTTTGCTTAAAGATGAAATAGGGGAGGCGAAGTGAAGATCCAACTCATCCAATTCTCCACCAAACCCAAATTAATCTTGCAAGCACCATCAAGGGACCTCGTAATCAAGTTGTTTCCCAAGTCACCAAGCCATGAGAAGGAGGACTTTGGTCAAAGTCGATTGCCATTGAAGGGGAGCTGGATCAACCGAGCCATCCACTTCAAATCAAAGCTTGATACCTTCAACAGGGCTTCATCTCTACAAGATGAAGCTACCTCCTTCGTTAGAAGCACCAGTGATAGCCTCTGGTATTGCTCAAAACCAATCCTAAGATAAAAATTACTTGGTCCTTTATGAAGGGAATTATAATCCCATTAAATCTTGATCATTGGATACCTTGCTTGTGCTCCTTCAAAGGTGTGGGGTGAGTTTGAACTCCATCCAAGCTCGGGTGAGCTCGGATCGGATGATTGATGGACGGCATCCATCTCTCGTTGCTCGAGAAGATAGATCACACACCATCCATTTTGCGTGATTGGAATGGATGGTTGTGATTAAATCATGTAAGATCTCCTTTTAATTTAAGAGGGATTAGTTGCCATCCGATCTTAGATCAAATAGCTTGTGGAGGAATGCATCATTAAGCACCATGGATGTGATAACATAAATAATATCCCATCACATCCGCGTGGAAAGCGTCCGCGTCATGATGTGGCGATGAAATTACGGGGTTAATTAGATCTAATTAATTCATTTTTAATGCTGAAACTTTCAAAATTCATAACTAATTATAGAAAAATCCAAAAAAATACAAACTCAAGTTCATTTTAAAGATAATTCAGTGAGGAATAATATAAAATTAAGGTTAATTGATTTTGAATAGAAACCTTCACTCAATTTGGGTTTTAATAGAAATGTAATTAGGCTAATTACTCCTTAATTACTTCAACAATTAATCCAAACTTCATAGGGTTAATTAGGGGGATGACCTCTCCTCCGAAGATTTTCTTGAAATTTATTATTGGATTAATTAAAGGAATTGATTATTTCATCCCTTACTCTTAACTAAATAAATGATTAATTAGCCTATTAAATAGTGATAAATTCATTAATTAAGTTTGTTAATCATCATAAAATAGTGAATGCACTTAGGGAATGAGATTGGGTTTATTTTTCAATAACCTAAGAGGCTTTAAAGGAAATTGTAATCAAACTACATGTGTAGGATGGTTATGAAAGTACTTTATTAAATACTTTAGCTTAATTAATCAATAATTGTGACCCAATTGCATTAGGCCCCTTTATTTCTTTAGTGCATTGTTGATTTAATTTCCATGTGGTTGCATATCATATGTTGGCTCATAATTACTTATCTAATTATGTTAAGGTGGTGTAGGTAAGGGGTAATTAATGGATTTAACTCATACCTTAACTTAAATAAAACATAAAATCAACATAATTATTCTAAAATTAAACTATACCAATTCACACATAGGGGAGATGGGTTAGGACCAGCAAACACTTTTCACATTTCCTAAGTCAAATCAAATTCAAAAAAAAATCTCCTTAAAGAATTTTTGATTCACTTTAAATGATCTTATTTTATAGGATTATCTTTAGGAATTAATTAAGGTGAATGAAGTCATATGCTTACATCACTTTATTTCTTTCCAAGCATGCTAAATGTTGTTTGCTATATGAAATCACGCATTCATATCTTTTTAAAAAAATTAATTAAATAAAATACTTTCTTTTATGTCAAATTGCATGTTTTGGCTAAAGTTAAGAAAATGAGTGGCTATTATTACTATTAAACTAAAAATTATTTTGCAATATTTATAAATTATAGATTATGAATGAAGTGATACTACTTATAACTACTTATAAGCTTGCATGTGATTATAGCATGAGATGTGTTTTATGTTGCTTTCTTCTCTTCTTAACATCGATTTGAATAGGATTTACAAAGTGTATAGTTCATCTGAAAGGAACATAGCAGTTGCTTAAATCTATTCTTATGCATTCCTATGTTATTACTTAAGAAGGATCCTCACATTACACATGTAAATTATACAACCAAATCAAATAAAGATCTTTTGCATGATTTTTCATCCATTTGTTTCTTTTTGTTCATCTACATGTATTTATGAAAAGTGGTATATTAGTCTGGACATCCCGAGGCTGTGCGGCTTTAAGTAGCCCTAAGTAAGTCTTGTACCTTACGCACTTGGTGTAGAAAATAATGGCTCCATACTCACTTATATCTTTTATACATTTGGATGTGCATTATGTTAATGGATAAAGAATCTCTCTTTTCTACATAATAAAGACATACATTCATAGAATATCTAAGTTTCCAAATCATATCTCTTAGCATTCATCATCAAGGTGTGCTAAAATTTGTATTGCATGTAAAGGTATGCTTAAGATTTATTCATATGCAAGGTATACATGGTGGAAAGAAATAAAGGGTTGTGGGTTATGTGATAGTAATTCACCTTAATTAATCCTAAGATGCCTTTCTTATTGAATAGGGCTATTTAGAGTAAATCTAAACTTAGGGTTAATTAAAACACATAATAAAGCATTCATTAAAGAAAAGCTACCTTAGAAACTACTTAAGGTAGGGATGAAAGAGAAGTTCTCTTCTCTTTTCTTCTCTTTACAAAATTTAGTAACTAAGTGTAGGTTCATTCAAACCAAATCAAATCACTGAACTAAAATTGACAAATAAACTAAATCATTTAAACTAAAACCACCTTCAAAATTAAACCTCTCACACTTAAAAAATCTCAACCTTAAAGCCTAGCTAGGACTTGCCACACAAGCCTTAAATGTCACACACATTAAGCTAAGTCACCATTTCTAGTTCTATGTTAGGGCGGTGCATGGTTTGATGCCTAATTTTATTTTGTGATGTAATGTTTTTAGACTGAATATTAGGGTGCATGTGCATAGACTGAATGATAGGATGATCTTAGCCTAGTCATGTTTTCTGCAGGGGCTTGTGGTTAAGGGGTGCTATAATAAAAATATAAATGCTTTTTCTGTGTAGGTTGCTTATAACCCTAAGCATGATTCAAACTAGGACAGGTGGACATGGTTACCCGTGTGTGGGGTGTTAAGTCCAAATTATTCATATAACTTCTTGGGTTGTGTGGTATGTTTAGCTAATCTCTATTTTGCATGTTTAGTTAGATCTATCATTCCCATTTTAATTTAAATTTTGAAATTAAGATTTGGAATGAATGTTATGGGGGGTTAAGGTGAACATTGATCATAAGACCATGTCTTATGTACCATGTGAAGCCTTGGAGCAAACTACATCCCAAGTTAAATCAAAAAGAAAGAAATGAAGAAAAAAAATGAAGAAATGAAGAAATGAAGAAATAAAGAATGAAGACCCCCATAACATGAATTCCTTCTAAATTATAATTATTCATTTATAATCTAGGTTGTATAAGGGTAGAGCTCAGCTACCCATTTTCCTTTACGGGATTGTACGGTGGAGCCCGACCACATCGGCCTCTTATTCTTTTATACTAATTTTATAAATTGATTGATTTTTTGTTTATGATTATGCAATTAGGATGGCATGATTTTCTTAGTTTCTTAATTGCTTGTTGGTTATTGAATGGCCTGGATGCAATTTGACTCTTAAAGAAAAATAAATTTTCTATCCAATTAATCAACTCAAAATTAAATAACTCATAACCTCACCAAAAAGCCTGGGACATAAATCAAGATAATAAAAGATTTAGCAACCCATTAGCTGGATGTTGTATGTCTCACATCATGCATAAAACATATTGCTTCACTCTTACTAATGGAGGGCATCCACATTTGCTAGAGAAAATGGATTGACATTTGACAGCCATGGTGGAAAAATACCTCGTTCTTTCTGATTTTTGCCCATGATAAATTATCATGCATTAGGCATATGAAATCTCATAGCCTGTGTCAAATAAAAATGTCCAAAAATGAAAATAAAACTTAACAAAATTTGCATTAGATTAAGTCATGGGTTCATGCCCTTCATGATCTAGTCCTTAAGGAGTGAGTTTAAGAACTTAGTCTCTTTTCTAAATAAATAATAGCTTAGCCATCTTTTAAAGAATAAGACTTTCCTACATGTATTTAAAATTGTATGAGGAGTTAGTTGGCGGCCACCCCCAGACGATTGTAAGTCCAACAGTCAGGAGGTTTATTCTTTCTTGTGGAGATAAACCATATACCCATTTTCACCTTAAATTTATGTCATGCTTTGGCTCTTACCCAAGCTCCCTAGATTTAGGATCTAAGGTTGTTGTTTCTCATTATGGGCTACAAGCATAAATCCTCACCTCTTAAGCATTTCTATGATCTTGTGTTGTGGAATTGTGAGCACTAGATTTCTAATAAAATTCAACTCAAACATATAATCCTTCTCAAATTTCAAAAATATAAAGCCCAACCATATGATAGTTTGGGATGCTCACTAGGTTTCCTAGTATCATGAGCATCCCCTACTTATCTCCCTTTGGTTTAAATAATAACTCCCTCCTTTTGAATAATCTCAGTTGATTTTCCAAAAATAACAAATTTGTTGATAGTCCAATCTTTGAAATCTTTGGAGATAATGATCATTTACCTTAATCGAGAGTATTCTTAAGGAATTTCATTCCTTAAGATGTAATTAACTATGGGGGATTTCCTCTATAGGGAACTTAATGAATCTGATTAAAAATAAACCCTACTTTATTTTTCCATGTGAAGTAGGGGAAAGATCTCTAGTACATTCGAAGACCCATTGTCTTTAGGAGTCCATTAGGTGATTAGGTCCATTATAGGATGGTTACTTCTATCTCTTAAGATAGTTCATCATCCTGAATGTCCCACCATTCACTCTAATGATTATATCTGTCGGTCTACATAGTGTCCCAATAATATATGTAATTTTTATTTTTCAAATTTTCAAGTTTAAGAAATAAACACCACACATTGCCTCCACATTCGCCTCCACCACCAGATCTAGACTGAGCCTAGTTGATGATGATGTTCCTGCCATCAAGGTTTGCCCATTCTTAGAGTTCAGGGTTAGTTTATGATTTATTTATTTATTTTATTGTTAGGTTTTATTTAGTTTATGTTTAAGTTTTTAGGATTTATGGGTTTAGGGTTTAGGGTGTAGGGTTTAGGGTTTAGGGTTTTAGGTTTAGGGTTTTAGTATTTAGGATTTAGGGTTAGTGTTTAGGGTTTAAGTTTAGCATTTAGTGTTTAGGCTTTAGGTTAAGGGTTTTAAGGGTTTAGGGTTTAGGTTTTAAGGTTTAGGGTTTAGGGTTAGCTTAGGGTTTAGGGTTAGTTTAGGTTTAGGGTTTAGGCTTTAGGGTTTATAGTTTTTAGGGTTTAGGGTTTAGGGTTAGTTTAGGGTTTAGGGTTTAGGGTTTTAGGGTTTTAGGTTTAGGGTTTAGGTTTTTGGGTTTAGGGTTTAGGGTTTAGGGTTAAGGTTAGGTTTAAGGTTTAGGATATAGGGTTGAGGGTTTAAGGTTTAGGGTTTAGGGTTTAGGGTTTAGGGTTAATTTAGGGTTTAAGGTTTTTTAGGGTTTGGTATAGGGTTTAGTTTTAACGTTTAGGGTTTTGGATATAAGGCTTAGGGTTTATGATTTTTTTTAATTAGGTAAATTAGTAGGTTTAGGTTAATTTAGTATATTTTTTATTTATTTTAGTTTATTTTATTTTTTATTTTTTAGGTTTCTTTTTAATATTTATTAGTTTAGTTTTTTTTATTTTAGTTTTATTTATTTAAGTTTAGTTTTTTATTTTAATTTATTTTTTAGGTTTAGGTTTAGATTTATACATATTTTTTTAGTTTAGTTTTATTTTTATTTTATTTTTTAGGTTTAGTTTTATTTATTTTTTTTTGGTTTAGGTTTTTATTTTATTTTTAGGTTTAGGTTTTTATTTTAGCTCTATTTTTAAGTTTTATTTTTTACTTTAAGTTTAGGTTTATTTTTAGTTTATTTTATTTTATTTAGGGTTTAAGATTAGGTTTAGGTTTTGGTTTTATTTTTTTAGTTTAGTTTATTTTAGTTTAAGTTTTCATTTATTTTATTTTTATTTTAGGTTTAGGTTTTTTTTAGATTAGGGTTTAGGTTTTATTTTTTATTTATTTTTAGGTTAATTTTTTAGGTTTAGGTTTTTATTTATTATTTATTTTATTTTATTTTATGTTATGTTTAGTTCTTATTTTATTTTGGTTTTGTGTATTGTTAGGTTTATTTTAGTTTTTAGTTTAGGTCTTTATTTATTTATTTTAGTTTAGTTTTTTTATGTTTAGGTTTACGTTTAGATTTTAGTTTAGGTTTTTTTATTTTATTTTATTATTTTATTTTATTTAGGTTTAGGTTTTTTAATTTATTTTATTTTTAGGTTTTATTTAGTTTAGGTTTAGGTTTTTAGGTTTTTAGGGTATAGGTTTAGGGTTAAGGGTTTGGGGTTTAGGGTTTAGGGTTGAGGTTTGTAGGATTTTGGGTTTAGGGTTTAAGGTTTAGGATTTAGGGTTTAGGGTTTAGGGGTTAGGGTTTAGGGTTTTAAGGTTTAGGGTTTAACGTTTAGGGTTGCAGGTTTAAGGTTTAGAGTTTAGAGTTTAGGGTGTAGGGTTAGGGTTTATTTAGTTTATTTTTTATGTATTTTACTTTATTTTATTTTTTACCTTTATTTAAGTTTATTTTTATTTTTATTTAATTTAATTTATTTATTTTTGTTTATTTTTTTTATTTTAGGTTTTTTAATTTTATTTTTGATTTTATCAACCAAGTAACACACCAAGTTTTCTAAGACACAAGCAATAACATGGATAAAAAATGTGCACAGATACTGAAATTCAAAAATCCTAGATCTCTAGAACTGTCTCTACCGTAAAGACATAGCTCCATATGCATTAGATCGGATCAACCGTTCTTCAGTTTCTCCAGTTCTCATCAGAACCACCGTGGCCTCTCGAGTAGCAGGATCCACTATTATTTCCCCGATCTCTCCCTCTGTCACTACCACAGTTGCAACCTCCATCACTCCTCCCACCTCCATAACCACCACTGCTCTTACCACCAACACCATATCCACCAACACCTCTAGATCCCCCACCACCACTGCGATAACCATCATCCTCCGCCTTTACTCTCAGATCTAGGCAGCGGTTGATGGTGATATTCCTACTGTCAAGTTTCTGCCCATTCTTAGGGTTTAGGTTTACTAATTTTTAGGGTTGAAGTTTATTTTTTAATTTATTTACTTATTGTAGGTTTAGGTTTAGGGTTTGTGTTTTAAGGTTATAGGTTTAGGGTTTAGGGTTTGCTTTTGGGTTTATGCTTTTATGGTTTAGGGTTTAGGGTTAGGGTTTAGGGTTTAAGGTTTTAAGGTTTAGGGTTTTAAGGTTAAGGATTTCAGGTTGGGGTTTAGGGTTTAGGGTTTATGGTTTAGTGTTTAGGCTTTAGGGTTTAGGGTTTTGAGGGTTTAGGGTTTAGGGTTTTGGGTTTTGGGTTAGTTTAGGGTTTAGGCTTTAGGGTTTAGGGTTTTAGTGTTTAGTGTTTAGGGTTTAGGGTTAGTTTAGGGTTTGGGGTTTAAGGTTTTGTGTTAGTGATTAGGGTTTAACATTTAGGGTTAAGGGTTTAGGATTTAGGGTTAGTTTAGGGTTTAGGTTCTTTTTTTAAATTAAGTAAACTTGTTGGTTTTGGTTTATTTAGTTTATTTTCTATTTATTTTGGTTTATTTTATTTTTTATTTTTATTTAGGTTAATTTTTTTATTTAGTTTAGTTTAGGTTTTTTTATTTTATTTTATTTTTTAAGTTTATGTTTAGATTTATGAAAATTTTTTAGTTTAGTTTTTTTTATTTTATTTATTAGGATTAAGTTTGATTTTTTATTTTTAAGTTTATGTTTTTATTTTATTTTTTTATTTTTATGTTTTAGGTTTTTATTTTAGGTTTATTTTTAGGTTTTATTTTTTAGTTTAGGTTTAGGTTTATTTGAGTTTATTTTATTTTATATAGTTTAGGTTTAAGTTTAGGTTTAGTTTATTTTAGGTTTAGGTTTACGTTTTATTTGTTTGAGTTTAGTTTATTTTATTTTATTTTAGGTTTATTTTATTTTATTTTTTGTTTATTTTATTTTTATTTTAGGTTTAGGTTTTTTTTTTAGTTTAGGGATTAGGTTTTATTTTTTATTTTTTTTAGGTTTAGATTTTTATTTTATTTTATTTTAGGTGTATTTTATTTTAATTTTACATTTAGTTTTTATTTTATTTAGTTTTTTATTCTTGAGATTATTTTATTCTTTAGTTTAGTTTAGGTTTTTATTTATTTTATTTTAGTTTATTTTAGTTTTTTATTTTTTATTTTATTTTATTTTTAGGTTTAAGTTTAGGTTTTTATTTTATTTCATATATTTTATTATTAGGTTTTATTTAGTTTAGGTTTAGGTTTTTAGATTTTTAGAGGTTAGGGTTTAGGGTTAGCTTAAGGTTTTTCGTTAATTTAGGGTTTAGGGTTTATGATTTTTATGGTTTAGGGTTTAGGATTTAGTATGGGTTTTAGGGTTTAGGGTATTAGGGTATTAGGGTTTAGGGTTTAGGTTTAGGGTTTAGGGTTAGGGTTAGGGTTTAGAGTTTTGGATTTAGGATTTAGGGTTTAGGGTTTTGGGTTAGTTTTAGGGTTTAGGATTTAGGATTTAGGAGTTTTTTTTAATTAAGTAAAATAGTAGGCTTAGGTTTATTTAGTTTATTTAGTTTATTTTTTATTTATTTTGGTTTATTTATTTTTTATTTTTATTTAGTTCAGTTTATTTATTTTAGGTTTATTTAATTTAGTTTCGATTTTTTATTTTAGTTTATTTTTTAGGTTTAGGTTTAGGTTTAGGAAAATTTTTTAGTTTAGTTTTATTTTTATTTTAGTTTTTAGGTTTAGGTTTTAGTTTCTACTTTTAGGTTTAGGTTTAGGTTTTTATTTTATTTTTTGAGGTTTAGGTTTTAGGTTTATTTTTAGGTTTTATTTTTTATTTTAGGTTTAGGTTTATTTTTAGTTTATTTTATTTTATTTAGGGTTTAGGTTTAGGTTTAGGTTTATTTTTTTGTTTAGTTTATTTTAGTTTAGGCTCTCGTTTATTTTATTTTTATTTTAGGTTTACGATTTTGTTTAGTTTAGGGTTTAGGCTTTATTTTTTATTTATTTTTAGGATTATTTTTTAGGTTTAGATTTTTATTTGGTTTTTATTTTATTTTATTTTATGTTTATTTTTATTTTTGTTTTACATTTAGTTTTTATTTTATTTAGATTTTTTATTTTTAGGTTTATTTTATTTTTTTGTTTAGTTGAGGTTTTTATTTATTATATTTTAGTTTGGTTTTTAGTTTTTATTTTATTTTATTTTTACGTTTAGGTTTAAGTTTCGGTTTAGGTTAAGGTTTAGGTTTTAATTTAAGTTTTTATTTTATTATTTTATTTTTCAGTTTTATTTAGTTTAGGTTTAGGTTTTTAGGTTTTTAGGGTTTAAGGTTTAGGGTTTAGGGTTTAGGGTTTAGGGTTTGGGGTTTCAGGTTTAGGATTTAGGGTTGTAGGTTTAGGGTTTTTATTTTTATTTTTTGGGAAAAAGAGGAAATTTTATTACAAAAAAGAAAAGGAAACGACGACCTTAAAGGGGATAACACTTAAAGACAACTGCTCAAAGAGTTACAGAAGGACCTAAAGAGAAATTACCCCTAACTAATACAAAAGATAGCAAAAAGCAAAAGGAAAAACTAAGAAAAGAACAGCAACAACAAAGAATCCCTGAGTAGGTTAGCAATCTATCTGAAGAGACATAAGAATAAGTGAAGGAAACCTGCAAGAAAAAAAATAAAGCAGAGATAAACACAAATAAAAGAAAATAAACAAAGATAAATAGAATGGAAAGAAAAGCCAAAGAAAAGGCTCAGGCTTAGTCATAAAAATTAGAAGGGACAAAAAATTGTGAAAGCAATACTCAGAAGGAGGGTTCAATCATATTACTACAACCAACAAAAAATTTCTTAACATCATACCTCACAAAGGTTTTGGGTTAGTTTAGTGTTTAAGGTTTTGGGTTTTTTAGGTTTTAAGGTTTAGGGTTTAGGGTTTAGGGTTTAGGATTTAGGGTTTAGCTTAAAGGTTTAGGGGTTTTTTTTATTTAGTCTATTTTTTATTTATATTAGTTTATTTTATTATTAATTTTAATTAGGTTTAATTTTTTTATTTTTATTTAGTTTAGTTTATTTATTTTAGGTTTATTATTTTAGTTTGGGTTCTTTATTTTAGTTTATTTTTTAGGTTTAGGTTTAAGTTTATATTTATTTTTAGTTTAGTTTTATTTTAATTTTAATTTTTTAGGTTTAGATTTTATTTTTTCTTTTTAGGTTTTGGTTTGAGTTCTTATTTTATTTTTTTAGGTTTAGGTTTTAGGTTTTATTTTAAGTTTATTTTTAGGTTATATTTTTTAGTTTAGGTTTAGGTTTATTTTTAGTTTATTTTATTTTATTTTGTTTAGGTTTAGGTTTAGTTTTAGTTTATTTTATGTTTAGGTTTAGGTTTTATTTATTTTAGTTTACGTTTAGGTTTATATTTTTTTTTTAGGTTTATGGTTTTTTTTAGTTTAGGGTTTAGGTTTTATTTTTTATTTATTTTTAGTTTTTTTTTTAGGTTTATTTTTTAGTATTAGGTTTTTATATAGTTTTTATTTTATTTTGGTTTTTTTTTTTTTAGTTTAGTTTTGGTTTTTATTTACATTAGGGGGGTGGGGACTTTAGGGTTTAGTGTTTGTAGGGTTTAGGGTTTAGGTTTTAGTTTTATGGTTCAGGTTTTAGTTTAGGGTTTAGGGTTTTGGTTTTTTTTAATAGAGAAAAAATTCAGATTCAACATTTCTTATTTTCGATTTCATCAACCAAGTAACACACCAAGTTTTCTAAGACACAAGCGATGACATAGATAAAAAATGAGCACGCATAGAGCAAATCAAAATCCCTAGATAACTAGAACCGCCTCTATAGTAGAGACATAATTCCATAGCAGCAGATCAGATTGGTCGTTCTTTAATTTCTCCATTTCCCATCAGAACCACCCCGGCCTATCTAGTAGCGGGATCCACCATCATATCCTTGATCTCTCCATTCGCCACCACCATGGCTATAACCTTCATCTCTCATCCCACCTCCACCACCTCCATAATGTCCACTACTCTGACCACCACCTCCATATCCACCAGCCTGCCCAGACCCCCCCCCCACCACCACTACCACTATGATAATCGTAATCATTTATAATTTAGGGTTTAGGGTTTAGGATTTAGGCTTCAGGGTTTTGGGTTTAAGGTTGTAGGTTGAAGGTTTATGGTTTAGAGTTTTAAGGTTTAGGGTTTAGAGTTCAGGGTTCTAGGATTAAGGGTTTAGCTTAGGGTTTAAGTTATTTAGGGTATAGGGTGTAGGATTTAGGTTTTATGTTTAGGGTTCAGGTTTTAGTTTAGGGTTTAGGGTTTTTGGTTTTTTTTCTTAACAGAGAATAAATTCAAATTCAACATTTCTTTTTTTTCAATTTCATCAACCAAGAAACACATCAAGTTTTCTAAGACACAAGTGACACCATAGATTAAAGGAGAGCATGCATAGAGCAAATGAAAAACCCTAGATAACTAGAACCATCTCTACTGTAAAGACACAATTCCATAAGCAGCAGATCAGATCGGTCATTATTCAGTTTCTCTAGTTCCCATCAAAACCACCCCAAACTCTCGAGTAGTGAGATCCACCAGCACCTCCATATCCAGACACCTCTAGATCCCCACGACCCATTCGATGTCAGCTCCTTTGGCCAGCCACCAGCCATCTAGACTAGCCGGATGGTGATGTTCCTACCATCAAGGTTCTGCCCATTCTTAGGGTTTAGCTTTAGGTTTAGGTTTATTAGGTTTTAGGGTTTAATAAATTAACTTTAGGTTTAGAGTTTAGGATTTAGGGTTTAGGGTTTTAGGTTTATGCATTTAGGGTTTAGGGTTTAGGGTTTAGGGTTAAGGGTTTTTTAGTGTTTAGGGTTTAGAGTTTAGGTTTTAGCATTGTAGCTTTAGGTTTTATGTTTTAGGGATTTGGGTTTAGGGTTTGGGGTTTAGATTTTTTTTAAAAATTAAGTATACCATTAAGTTTAGCTTTATTTAGTTTATTTTTATTCATTTTAGTTTATTTTATTTTGTATTTTTATTTAAGATTATTTTATTTAGTTTAGTTTATTTATTTTAGTTTATGTTTTTATTTTATTTTATTTTCTTATTTTATTTTGGTTTAGGTTTTTTTATTTGTTTTATTTTTAGATTTTATTTAGCTTAACTTTAGGTCTTTTTGCTTTTTATGGTTTAGGATTTGGAGTTTGGGGTTTACAATTTATGGTTTATGCTTTTTTTGGGTTAAGGGTTTAGAGTTTAGGGTTTAGGGTTTAGGTTTTAGGGTTTAGGGTTTAGGTTTAAGGTTTTATAGTTTAGGGTTTAGGGTTTAGTTTTTAGGGTTTCGGGTTTAGGGTTTAGGGTTTATGTTTTAGGTTTAGGGTTCAGGATTTAGTTTAGGCTTTAGGGTTTTTGATATTTTTTTAATTTAAAAGAGAACAAATTCAGATTAAACATTTCTTCTTTTTGATTTGATCAACCAAGTAACACACAAGGTTTTCTAAAATACAAGCGATGACATAGATAAAAAATGAGCATGCTTAGAGCAAATAAAAAATCATGGATAACTAGAACCATCTCTATTATAAAGACATAGTTCCATAAGCGATCATGTCATTCTTGGTTTCTCGGTTTCCATGGAACCACCGCCTCTCGAATAGTGGGATCCACCATCATATCCCTGATCTCTCCGTCACCACCATGCGGAACCTCCATTGCTCCACCTCCATAACCACCACGCTCACCATCACCTCCATATCCAGCACCTCCATCCCCTCCATTGTGATAACCGCCACCTCGCCTTTGCCTCCACCAGATCTAGTGATCTGTTATGATGTTCCGTCAAGGTTCTACTCATTCTTAAGGTTTAGGTTTAGGTTTAGGTTTATTAAGTTTTTGGGTTTAGGTTTAATTTTTAAATTTATTTAGTTATTTTAAGTTTTTGTTGTTTAGGGTTTAGGGTTTAGGGTTTAGGGTTTTAGGGTTTATGCCTTTAGCGCTTAGGGCTTTTTTTTTTCTAAATTAAGTAAACATGTAGGTTTAGGTTTATTTAGAATATTTTGTTTATTTTTTATTTATTTTAGTTTATTTTTATTTTTATTTTTTATTTAGGTTTATTTTTTATTTTTATTTAGTTTAGTTTATTTATTTTAGTTTAGGTTTTTTATTTTATTTTATTTTTTAGGTTAAGTTTATTTTTTAGTTGAGTTTTATTTTTATTTTATTTTTTAGGTTTAGGTTTTATTTTTTATTTTTAAGTTTAGGTTTAGGTTTTTATTTTATTTTTTTAGGTTTAGCTTTTATGTTTATTTTTAGACTTTATATCTAGTGTAGGTTTAGGTCTATTTTTATTTTATTTTATTTTATTTAGTTTTGGTTTAGGTTTAGGTTTAGTTAATTTTAGGATTAGGTTTAGTTTATTTTAGGATTATGTTTATGTTTTATTTATTTTAGTTTAGTTTATTTTAGTTTAGGTTTGGGTTTATTTTCTTTTGTTTATTTTATTTTTATTTTAGTATTTGTTTTTTTAGTTTAACATTTAAGTTTTATTTTTTATTTATTTTTAGGTTTTAATTTAAGGTTTATTTTTTAGGTTTAAGTTTTATTTAGTTTTTATTTTATTTTATTTTAGGTTTATTTTATTTTTAGTTTACGTTTAGTATTTAATTTATTTAGGTTTTTTATTCTTAGGTTTATTTTATTTTTTAGTTTAATTTAGGCTTTTATTTTATTTTCTTTTAATTTATTTTAATTATTTTATTTTTTAAGTTTAGGTTTAGGTTTTAGTTTACATTTTTATTTTATTTTATTATTTTATTTATTGAAATTTAGGTTTCTTTATTTATTTTATTTTTTAGGTTTTATTTAGTTTAAGTTTAAGTTTTTAGGTTTTTAGGGTTTAAGGTTTAGGGTTTAGGGTGTTTAGGGTTTGGGTCTAGGGTTTAGGGTTTAATATTTTAGCTTTAGGGTTTAGGGTTTATCATTTATGGGTTAGGGTTTATGGATTAGGGTTTAGGGTTAGCTTAGGGTTTAGGGTTAGTTTAGGGTTTAGGGTTTATGGTTTAGGCTTTAGGGATTATGGTTTTTAGGGTTTAGGGTTTAAAATTTAAGGTTAGTTTAGGGTTTAGGATTTAGGTTTTAGGGTTTTAAAGTTTAGGGTTTAGGGTTTAGGGTTAGGGTTAGAGTTGGAGTTTAGGGTTTAAGGTTTACGATTTAGCGTTTAGGGTCTAGGGTAAGTTTAGGTTTTACGGTTTAGGGTTTAGGATTTAGGGTTTTTTAAGGTTTTGGGTTTAGGGTTAAGGGTTTAGCGTTTAGGTTTTACGGCTGTAGGTTTAGGGTTGTAGGTTTAGGGTTTAGGGTTTATGCTTTGTTTTATAGTTTAGGGTTAAGTAAGTTGGTATGTTTAGGTTTATTTAGTTTTTTTAGTTTATTTTTTCTTTATTTTAATTTATTTTATTTGTTATTTTTATTTAGGTTTATGTTGTATTTTTCTTTAGTTTAGTTTAGGTTTAATTATTTTAGTTTAAGTTTTTATTTTAGTTTATTTTTTAGGTTTAGGTGTAGGTTTATGTTTATTTTTTAGCTTAGTTTTATTTTTATTTTTTTTTTTCAGGTTTAGGTTTTATTTTTTATTTTAGGTTTAGGTTTAGATTTTTATTTTATTTTTTAGTTTGAGATTTTAGGTTTTATTTAGGTTTTAATTTAGGTTTAGGTTTATTTTTATTTATTTTATTTTATTTAATTTAGGTTTAGGTTTAGTTTATTTTAGGTTTAGGTTGTTTTATTTATTTTGGTTTAGTTTATTTTAATTTAGGTTTATGTTTATTTTAGTTTATTTTAGGTTTAGGTTTTTTATTAGTTTAGGGTTTAGGTTTTATTTTTATTTATTTTTAGGTTTTATTTTGGGTTTATCTTTTAGGTTTAGATTTTTATTTAGTTTTTATTTTATTTAGGGTTTTGTGCTAGCATTCTTCAAGATCTTTGATGATAGTGGGAAACCACGATAACTCATTACACTCTTAGAGCTGACTGTCGCAGCACCGGTGGCAACAATGCGCACTTCTTCAGCCTTTTCATTAGCAGTCTATAAGGTGTTGCAATTGATTGGTACACCGAACTGCCTAATGATTTGGTGAAGACTTTTGCTGAGTCGGAGTACCTCTTCATCAAGAGGTTTCTGGAGCTCAACAGTGGGTGACTGTAGGCGATCTCATTATAGAGAAAAAGAAACTCAACGAGTTCCTTGTTGATTACATTTTCAGGTGGCACAACCTGAGCATGAAATGAAACCACATTGTCAATAGCATGCCATTGAGATTCTTCTCAAGAATATCCATGACCCGGTTGCCTTCATATCTATGGGCTTTACCATCAAAACATTTGAGAAATTAATCAACAAGGGAGCTAGCCTACAAGATGAAGCCAAACAGTTGCCCTTTACTGACCAATCATCTAGGCCCAAGCCGCAGAAGGTGTTTGAGAAGAAGCTAGGGATAGTTGTGTTAGTGGAAGAGGGAAGCAGCATGCCGAGTTCAGTATGAGAGACTATGAGCTCAGCAGCCTCCTTTGCCACCTCCTCTTCCACCACCATCATACCGGCCACCACAACCGCCACAATGACCATTTCCACCACCTCAACAGCCTACCCAGTAACGGTATTCATATCCATCGCCAAGTAGCTACTTTCCACTTACTCTTGCCGATAGATTGAATAAGCCATATTCATTCAAGAGGGAGGTAGTCAAGAAAATCTTTAAGAATCTCTTAAAGAAGCGACTTTCAAAGCCTAAGAGGCCGGAAGTGGGCAAGAGCGATGATCCTAGCTATTCCTCTACGCATGTTTGGCCATGTCTTAGAATTTTATCACTTTTAAGGACTAGCTTGGCGGCTACAAGTTGGGAGGCATAGTTATCTCTAAAGAATACTTATTAGAATAACCATCAGCCGTTAGAGTAATCCTTGGGGATACTTGATCCTTTTAAGACCAAAGAAGGTCGATATATCTCCTATCTCAACCTCTAAGAAGATCATTTCTAAGTTCAAGAAGCTTTTGCGTGCTGAAGTAGCTCAAACCTCCAACACCAAGGAAGATTTGGTAGTTGCAAAGGACAATAAGGGGAGGGTGATAGCCAAGCAGTAGTAGCAGTTCAACATACTTGCCCAAGATAGTCCAGTAGCCCATCCCAGTCCCATCCTCCATGTGCCTACCACCTCTTCTAGCTCTTCTTCTATGAATAGGAGTGTTGTATCTAGATAATGGCATTAAATCTCTTACCGCTTTACTTTACGTGATTTTATCATGTACCTCCACCCAAAAGAAATTAATGAAGAAAGTGATTCTACTTATATATTGTCTTTCTAATGCTCTTGATTTTATTCCTATTGAAAGCTCTCAGAGTCTAAATAAAAATAATAGCTATAGTAGTTCCAATCCTTTCCTTTCTTATTTAGAGGACTATCCTTCTAAATCAATCGTTTACCTCTTGAGATTGACTTGGAGTCAACTGACTCGAGGATCCCAATGGAGAAGTCAGGTATGCATGAGAAGGTAGAACTTTCCACAAGCTCATCATTCCAAGAGGTCACTGAAGTCAACCTACACAGTGGTAAAGTTCAACCTCCTAGGGTAGCACCTCAGGATAAGGGTAAGCAAGTCATTGGTTCTAGTGAGTAGATAGCCCCTCCATAAGATGATCCACCCATAGATAATCTTGTGGAAGACCAAGCTAGAGTTGATTACAATGTCTTAGCTCACCTTAGAAAGTTTCCAGATAAGTTAAGCATATAGGATGCCCTTGTCTTATCCAAAGATATGAGAGAATCTCTAATCAAGGCCTTACTTGATCTAGAGATATGCTTAGCTCAGTTGACCACTACTAAAGGTGAGGCATGCCACTTGAAGGACATCTTAGGAGTTACATTCAATGATGAAGACTTACTCGAAGGATTGGTTGTATTTGGAAAATCAATTGGGAAAGTTCAATAAAAATACTTATTTTTGGAATCCAAATGAAATAAGTAGGAAATGCTCATGATACTAAGAGGCCTAATGAGCATTCCAATCTATCATATGGTTGGGTTTTATAATTTTGAAGTTGAGGAGATTTATATGTTTTGAGTTGAAATTTAATTAGATTATTATGGCTTATAATCCACCAACACAAGGTTGTGGGAATGCCTAAGAGGTGATGATTTATGCTCGTAGCCCGAAGGAAACAGCTACCTCGGATCCTAAATCTATGGAGCTTTAGTACAAACTAAAGCACGACCTAAATCTAAGCGACCGGTGGACATAAGGGTTTACCTCCACAAGAGAGAATAAATTGTCACTTTTGGACTTATAACCGCCTGGAGTGACTGCTAGCTAACTCCTCCTATGATTTTAAAACCACAATTTTATGGATTGGAAGAAGCTAGGGTAGTTATTTAATTAGAAAGAGACTAAAGTCCTAAACACACTCAGAGACTAGAGCATGAGTGGTATGAGGACTTAATTTATAGATGCAAAAATCTTTTCAAATTTTATTTCATTTTAGACACATCATTTTGATAGAGGCTTTCAGATTTCTTATGCCTAAATGCATGATGAAATAGGTTATGGGTTAAATCAACTAGAAGAAGGTGTTCTCCACCACAAGGGATGCCCTCACATGCCAAGCATTCATTTATCGTACAAGGATGGAGATCTTTCATGTTCAAGAGAGAAAGAATATGCATGCATGATGTGAAACATACAACCATATAGCTAAGGGGTTGCTAAATCTTTTAATTATCTTATTTATGCCTTAGGCTTTATGATGAGGTTATGAGTTGTTTAAAATTAAGTTATGAGTGATTAGTTGGGTAGAAAAGTTATTTTTATCCTAAGAGCATAATCTTATCTAAGCCACACATTAAAGTAACAATCATTTAAGAAACTATGAAAAGCATGCTGTCCTAATGCATAATGTAAATATAACATCAAACAATTATATAAACTATCGTAAAAGAATAAAAGGTTGGTGGGTACCCACCACAACAAAGAGATAAAAGATAGGTAGCCAAGCTCTAGCCTTATACAACCTGAAATATGAAAGAATAATTATAATTGTATTAAATGTTATGGGGGTCTTCTTTCTTCATATCTCCATTTTTGATTTGGTTCCTTCTTTGATTTGGATGGTTCTTCCATTAAAGACATCACAGGGTACCCAGACAAAGCCTTCTGACCACTGCTCATCCTAATCCCCCATAGCACTAATTCTAATTCCTATTACAAAAATTACATTTATGTGAGAAAAGTAAATCTAACTACACCTAAAAAATAGAGGTTAGCTAAATATACATATAATCCCAAGTAGTTGTATTTATAATTTGGACTTAGCACCCTACACATGGGTAACTAAGCCCATCTATCTTAACTTGGATTATGCTTAAGGATTTAAGTAACCTATAAAAGGAGCATTCACATTTATTTTTAAGCATCCCTTAAGTATAATCCCATGTAGAAAACATGATTAAGGTAATATTGGCCTATCATTCAGTCTACAAAGGATACACCCTAACATCCAATCTAAAATAATACATCATAAAACAAAACATATATCACATCATACACCATCCTAACTTAGAGCTAGAAGTGGTGACTTAATTCTAATGTGTGTATTAAGGCTTATGTGGTAAGTCTTGTTAGGCACTAGTGTTGTATTTTCTAAGTGTAGAAGGATTCAATTTAACATAAAAGGTTGATTTCACTTGAACTAGTTTAATTTGTGTTTTCTTTTGTTTCATTTGATTACACTTAGCAACTAACTATTATAAAGAGAGGAATAGAGGATTGCCCTCTTTCATCCCAACCTTAAGTCACTTTCTAAACTATATTATTTTGATTTAGATCTCTTTAGTGAATGGCTTATTAAATGATTTAATTAATCCTAAGTTTAGGTTCACTTTAAATAATCCTATTCAAAATGAAAGGCATCTTAAGATTAATTTAATTGAATTACTACCACATGACATATATTAAATCATTCCTTTCCATCACATGTAACATGCATATGATTTAATCCTAAGTGCATCTATACATGTATATATTTTAGCACACTTAAATTATGAATGTATGTGTATGTTTAGAATTTATATTTTATTTGATTGAATTATTTAAACATATTAATTTAGAATTTTATCAAAATTCTTATACAAAAATGACATAAGAATGAAATTAAATAGTCATGTGTCATTATTAAACAAGGGAAGTGAAGTAGTCAAATGACCTCCTTGGAGCTAGCTAAGGCCTCGTATTCTCAGGATGTCTAGTCTATGTACCCATTTGCATTAAAACCTATGTAAATTCATATACATGAAAATAGGAAGTAACCTCTAAATCATATGGCTAATTAATTCAACCACTTAGTAAATTATGAATGCATGCAATTTTAATGTAAAATGGGATTTTCATTCACTAATCACATATACATATACATGTACAAAGATATAGCAACTATGTGTCATTGTTAAACTAAAGTGGTAATCAAATGACCTTTCTAATTAAAGCCTCATATTTTTGGGATGTCAGACTATATACTACTTGCTTTTCTTAGACACACATGGATGTATACATAAATGAGAGAAAGAAAATAATGCAAACATTGTATATTTTGTTTGATTGAATCATTTATATATATAAATTAAAGCTTTATCCAAATTCTAATGTTGAAATACATAAGAATGAAATCAAATGGTATGTGCCATTGTTAAACCAGGGAAGTGAGGTAATCAAATGACCTCCTTGGGGCTAGCTAAAGCCTCGTGTTCCTGAGATGTCCAGACTATATACCCATTATGATTCAATCTTATATAAATCAACACATGAATAAAAGAAAGAGAACTCAACATTTAAACACTTAAGCTATAAGCACATGCATTTTTTATGCATTTATAACTAGCATCATAACACATACTGTTATTCATTTATAAGCTTTTGAAAAATACATTTGGATTTAATAGTGATAATAGACATGCATATATTAAATTAAATCAACACATGCAAGCTTACATAAAGGAAATCCATTTTATTTTACTTGATTTTGAAAATATGGATGCATGAATTCAAATGACATACCAAATTTAACATGATTGGAAAGAGGGAAATCAAATATAAGCATGTGATTCATTCAACCAAACTAGTTCTTAAGGACAATCAAATCAAATAAGATTATTTAAAGCAAACCAAAGCTTCTTTATTAATTAAGTTTTGGATTTGATTTGATTTAAAGAAGAGAAGAGAAATCATCACCTATTGTTTTAAACCCATTCCCACATTTGTAATTTGATTTAATTTAAAGAAATATAATTAAGTTGATTTTATGGGTTAATTAAGTTGAAGCCTTAATTAGATGAATTAATTACTCTTACCTATGTCACCTCAAAGTAATTAACTAAATAATTATGAGCCAACATGATATGCATGGAAAATGAACTTGCAATGATCCTAGGAAATAAAAGGGGCCTAATGCAATTGGCTCATGATTAATAGTTAATTAGATTAAAGAACTTAATTAATTACTCTTATGGTTTTCCCATACATGTGGACTAACCATAATTTCATTAAACTCCTTTAGGTTATTAAACACATAAAGATCTACCCCATGATTTAAGTAATTAAGATCTGATGTAATTATGATTTCAATTTTATTAAGTGATTTAATTAATTAGTTAAGTCTTAATTAATTTCATTTTAAAAAAGGGTGAATGGAACTTAGGGAAAGGGGTCCCAACCCTATTCCTTAGTTCACTTACTATTGAACAATGATTAATAAAATTAATTAACCAATTCATTACTATTCAAGTGATTAATTAATTATTAATTAACTTAAAATAGTAGTTAAGATTTAATTAGTCAATTTTCCTAATTAAGTGAGCAATAAGGTCATCCCATTAAATTAACCCATAAAATTTGGGATTAATTGCTCAAGTAATTTAGAAGTAATTATGCTAATAAATTTTGTAATTAAATCCTTGATTAAACCTTAATTATTGTTCAAAGTTGATTAAATCATTTCTAATTAATTCTCCTCTAAAATACCTTTAAAATGAGTATTTATTTGCATTTTTTATTCCTCTATTATTTTTTATGATTTTTTGAAGTTTAAGCCATTAAAAATGATTAATTAAACCTAATTAAAGCCTAATCCTATTGGCACCACATGACACATTGACCCGGCGTGCCTTCCATGTGGCATCACGAGATTGGATACTTAAAACTTATCCAACTCGTGCCTATGGCGTGCATAATGCTTTCGCCCACCATCCGATCTAAGATCCGACCTATGATTAATCCCACAGCTTAATAGGATTAAATCAAATCGATCTAGAGGATCTAATCATGGCCCATTTTGATCACAGAATAGATGGTGCGTGATCTAACATCACGAGTGAGGGAGAATGAAGTCCGCCCACCATTGCTCACTTGATCCGAAGCTTACCAGCTCATATTAACTCCAAAAGGATCCCACACCTTCACATCAATCAAATGGGTTCCAATGGTTAAGATCACATGAGATGCAAGTTTTCTTCAAAAAGCTCCAACCCATTTTTGCCTAAGGATCAGTTTTGGAAGCATTCCTCATCAGAGGTCAAGACCGATAGCTCAAACAAATGAAGAAGCTTCATCTAGTGGAGACAAAGCCCTATTGAGTAGTAATTGGATCAATTCCTTGACATTCACTCGGAAGGCCATGAACTGATGATTTGGAGCTCAGCTTTGATCAAGTCCTCCCTGCTGAAGCTTGGGAGATGATTTGTTCTTGCTCAACGAGCTAGGAAGGTGCAAAATTAATTTGAGTTTGATGGAAAAATGGGGAAGTTTAGGTTGGAAATGGGAGTGTACTATTTTGCGATCGATAGGAATGGCATTTTTTTGTTCAATGAACAAGCATGAGAGCTTAGGGAATGGCGTTAGCAGCTCATCTTTAGTAGTTAGATCTTTAAGAAAAGATTTTTGTGTGTTTGAGTGGAAATGAGGGGGTGTATACCCCACTTCATCTTGATTGGATGGTGGGATCAGGTTTGGCTTCTAGTGACCATTCGGCCATCTCAGGGAGTCATGGGTGGTAGGGAGGAGGTGAGTTAACTCGGCTTGGTTGGTTGAAGGTGTGGAGGTGGCTGCCAAGGAGGAATCATGGGTGTCCTATGGGTTTCAAATGCTCCAATGGGGAGGGTGAGGTGATTTCACCTCCCATGGGTCATGGCCGACCCAACCACCCTTTGGGTTAGGTTGGGCAGTGTCCTAGGTGTCTGTGGTAAAAATTTTATACATATCTCTGCCTTCATCTATCCCACTTTTCTTTTTAGGGGAAAGAAGGATAAATGAAAATAGAAATATATATAAAATATGCCTTGTTGGGATGCCATGATAGATGTTCTTATTAGGGTGATCAGTATGGATTTAGAATAGGTGTACTATCTCGAGAGATAGAAGTCACCACCCTACAATGGACCTAATCACCTCAATAAGGACTCATAAGGACTATGGGTCTTTGGATTGTACCAGAGATTCTTCTCCTACTTTACATGGAAAGTAAAGTAGGGTTTATTTTAAACAGGGTTTGCTAAGTTCTACAGTAGCAAGCCCCATAGTTAATTACATCCTAAGGAATAGATTCCTTAGGAATACTATTGATTAAGGTAAATGGTTATTATCTCCAAAGATTTTGAAAGGTAGGACTATCAATCGATTGGTTTATTTTTAGAAAGTCTAGTGGGTTCAATCAAGATGAGGGAGTTCTTATTGAAGCAAAATGAAAATAAGTAGGGGGTGCTTAAGATACTAGGAAGACTAGTAAGCACCCCAAACTATCTTATGGTGGGGTTTTACATTTTTGAAACTGAATTGATTTATTTGAGTTGAATTTTTATTAGAATGCTAGGGCTTATAATTCAATGATATAAGGTCACAAAAATGTCTAAGAGGTGAGGATTTATGCTCATAGGGGAAGTAGCAACCCTTAAACCTAAATGGGAGCTTTGTGGGGCAAAAGCATGACCTAAATCTAAGGAAAAATGGGTATTTGGTTTACCTCCATAAGAGAGGATAAACCACCCGACCGTGGACTTACAACACTGGGGTAACTAACTCTTATGATTTTAAGATATGTTTTTATTATTATTTAGAAAGAGACTAAGTCACTCTCCTAAGAGACTAGATCATGTAGGGCATGCTTTAAAGACTTAAATCTAACGCAAATTTTATTACATTTTATTTTTATTTTGGACAATCAATTTGACACAGGCTTTAGGATTTATGTGCCTAATGCATGAGAAATTAGATTATGGGCCAAAATCAATAAGATAAGGAGGTGTGTTTCCACCATGGCTCTCACAGCCAAGCCAAGTTCATTGGTAAAGGTGGTAGCCCTCCAATCAAGAGTGAAGCCATATGCTTTTTATGCATGATGTTAGAAAAGTAAGACACCATCCAAAGGGCTAATTCTTTTATCTTATTTTATAACCTAAGCTTTAGCTGATGTTATGAGTTGTTTATTTTTAATTTGAGTTATTTAATTAGAAAATTTATTTTCCTAAGAGCCTAATCATCATCCAGGCCATACATCAAAGCAAGGAAGAAACTAAGAAAAGATGCCATCTTAATGCTAAGTTAAACAAACATCAATCAATTTATAAAACTAGCAAAAAAATAAAAGGCCATTTGTGGTTCTCCACTCACAAACCCAAAAAACAAATTGGGTAGCCAAGCTCTACCCATATACCCGGATTACAAATGAATTAAATACAATCAAGCAAGGTATTCATGTTATGGTGGTCTTCATTCTTCATTTCTTCTTTCTTTCTTCTTCTTCTTCTTTCTTTGTTTTTCTTCTTGGTTGGTTGAATGTGGTCTCCAAAGGCTTCACATGGTACATAAGACATGATCTTATGACCAATGCTCATCCTAATCCCCCATAACAATCATTCAAAAATCCTAATTGCAAAATTACATGAAAATGGGAAAAAGGAAATCTAATTAAAACCTGCAAAAATGAGATTAGCCAAACAAACCATACAATCCCAAGCATGTATATATATAAATTGGAATTAGCACCCCACACATGTGTAACCAAGTCCACCTGGCCTATTTTGGATTATGCTTAGGGGTATAAGCACCGCATAAAAGCGCTTATATTTTTATTATAGACCCTTTAAGCACAATCCCTTCATAAGACAATTAAGACTAAGATCGCCCTACCATTCAGGCTATGCACATGCACCCTAACATCCAGACTAAAACAAAACATCACAAAGTAAAAGCAACATCAAACCATGCACCACTCTAATAAAGCTAGAAATGGTGTCTTAGAATGTGCTATTTGGTTTGTGTATGCCAATGGGGTACTATACTGAAGTACAGCAACACGTAACTGAACAGAGGGTTTGTTTCATGTAAGTGATTTAGTTTCTTTAGTTTATTTGGTTTAAGTGAATCTTACAATTAATTACTAAGTTGTAAAGAGAGGAAAAGAGAAGAGAACTTCTCCTTCCTCTTTACCTTAAGTAAATTCTAAGATTCATATTTAATTTTTGTTTAGTGGATATTTTTATTGTGTGTTCTAATTAATCCTAAGTTTAGATTTTCCCTAAACAAACCTATTCAAAAGAAAGGCATTTTAAGATTAAGTAAAGTAATATCACAAAACACACATCACTTCATTTCTTTCCCAACATGTGTAACATGCATATGAATGAATCCTAAGCATATCTTTACATGCAAATGGAAATGTTTAGCACACTTTAATGATGAATGCTAAGAAAATTTGTCTGAAAAATTTGAATGTTTTTATGATGCATGATTTGGTTAAGTACAAAAAGAGGGATTCTTTTATCCTTTTTTATATGCACTCATATATGTATGAAAGGTATAAGTGCATACATCACCATTGTTAGCACCAGGGGTGTAAGGTACAAGTCCTACTTAGGGCTACTTAAAGCCTCACAATCCAGGGTTGTTGCTAATATACCACTTTCCTTAAATACATATACATTACAAAAGAAATGAATGGAAAAAAGAAAGATGCAAAAGTTTGTGTTCATTTTGTTTGATCTGTTTATGTAATTTATATGTGTAAGTATGGATGTACTTCTTAATAACATAGGAATGTATAGGAATGGATTTAAGCAAGTGTTGTGCCCTTTTCAAATGAACTATACACTTTGCCAAATCTATTCAAAACTAAAAGGGAAGGAAAAGCCACCTGTGCATCTTTATATTTTACTCACATGCAAACTAATAAATAATTATAAATAGCTTACCTTTCAGTTTTGATGTTTGATTCATAAGCTTTAAAAGTAATTTTGGATTTAATAGTGATAATAGCCATTCATATTATTCTTTTAGCCAAAACATGCAATTTGACATAAAGGAAACATTTCATCTCTTAATTTGATTTTCAAAAAGCATGAATGCATGATTTACATATGGCATACACATTTTAGGATGCTAGAAAAGAAATAAAATGATGAAAGCATGTAAATTCATTCACTCTAATTAATTCTTAAAGACAATCCTATGAAATAGAATTATTTAAAGCAAATCAAATTTATTTTAAAGAGATTTTTAGTTTTGTTTGAGTTTAATTTGAATTTAAGAAATGTGAAGAGGTTTGCTAGTCCTAACTAATTTTCCACTTGTGTATGTTATTTTAATTTAATTTTAGAACCATTATATGATTTTTATATTTTGGTTTAGGTTAAGGTATGAATTAAGTGCATTAATTACCTTACACTACTTTAACATGTTTAATCAAATAATTATGAGCCAATGTATGGCATAAAACCACAAGAAATTTAAATCGGTAATGCATCCTAAGAAAGAAGGTACCTAATGCAATTGGCTCACAATTAATGATTAATTAAGTTAAAGTGTTTAATTTAAGTACTTTCATAACCTTCCCACACATGTGGGTTGGATTTTGATTTGCTTAAGCTACTTAGGTTATTGAACACCTAAACAGATGTATTGGTTAAGTTGGAATGTTTTAAAAGTTTTATGAAAGAAATTAAGCAAGTGATTATTGGATTAGCCCTTAGTTGAGTTTGGATTAAGGAAGGAAAGGGGTTTAGGGAATGGCTTAGGAAAAATTCCCCAAAACCATTCCATAAACCTCTTCTCTACTTAAGCAATGCTTATTTAACTTAATAAAGAGACCACTATTCATATGCTTAATTACCTTAATTACATAAGGGGAGTTTATTCATTAATTGATCTTCTAATTAACCCATCAATCCAAAGAAAATTAGGGAGGCAGTTCCCTAAATGCACATGAGAAGTTTGGAATTAATTGGTGGGATATTAGGAGTAGTAATTTATATTTTCATTAAAACTCAAATTAAGGAAAATACACTATTCAAAATCCATTTGAAACAATTTTAGACTATTCTCTTAACAAAAATCTTTACAGTACATTTTACTTTGTATTTTTATAATTTTTATAGAATTAGTTATGCTATTTTGAAGTTTCCATGATTATCCATTAACTAAATAGCCTAATTAAATGACTAATCCCATTGGCACCATGTGGTGCAGCTTTCCATGTGGCATGATAGGAATGGTCACTTAAGTTGTCACATCACGATCGCATCGTGGCTACTACACTTTCTCCTCATCCGTTCAATCTTTGATCTGACGTTTGAGATCGAGCCCACGATTCTTAAGGGATTAGATCAAAGATCCTACGTGGCTTGATCATGGCAATCCATCCAAAATATGTGGATGGATGGCTCATGATCTGTCCCTGAGCTCACGTGCAGGAGATGGCCACCGTCCATCTTCCATGGCATGATCGAGCTTGGATTGAGTTCAAACTCAACACCATCATCATGCAAGGGAGAAGACATGAAACAGCTTGTTTTACTTGAGATGAAAATTCCTTTCACAAAAGAAAACACTCCCTATTCTAGGCTCGGTTTTGATCCATACCTCACCGGAGGCTATCACCGTTGCTCGAATCTGTTGAGGTAGCTTCTAGTGGAGATGAAGCTCTGTTGAAAGTTTCAAGCCTTGGGGTTGAGTAGATCTCTCTATGGACCAAGCTCACCTTCAAATGATCAAGTCCCTCTCCCTTGCCTTGAGAACTTGGATGAAGCTTGGAGTGAGTTTGATTGAGTCCTCTGAAGAAGCTTGCAAGAAGAATTGAGCTAATTTTGTGTATTGAATGAGATGGATATTTGAGGGAGCTCCCTATTTTAAGAGAAATCAAAATGGAGAATTGGAGATGGCTCTAGGAAACTTGGGGAGACTTGCCAATGCTTGCTCTGGGTTCCCTAAGTTCAATCGAGTGTGTGAGTGTTGAATTCAAGTGGAATTAAGGGGAGTATATTGCCCCCTAGGTGAATCGAATGACAACAGGCTCTTTTACCATTTTGATCCAATTCACCCTTTTCAATAAGTTTGTTAGGCCATTTAGAGTGTCATGGCATTCAATTTTGGGTGGAGTGGAGTGGAAGCTCCCATGTGCTTGAAATGAGTGGAGGAAGGATTCCCATGTGCCCATGTCAAGTAGTAGTTGGTTTTGGCCTTAGGTTGGTTTGGTTTGACCCAAACCAAATGGGTCATGTGCACCATCCTCATTAGTGACCATTTGGTCCACTAAGAGGATTCTAAGTGTCGATGAAAAGGAATTAACCAAATTCCAAGTGGTTTTGATTTTAGGTTACCCTATGGCCTGGGGGTAAAATGGCCATTTGGCTTGGATTTCAATTTGAATATGTTTGGTATGATTGAAAAATTGGTTGGGCCAAGTTTCAATGAATTTGGAGTTGGTTTGATATGATTTGGCTAATGTTTAGCCATTTAGGTCAAAATGGGTCAACTTGGGTCAACTCGACCAATTGGTCAAATTGAGTCAAACCAAGGGTTGGGTCAAGTTCATATGACCATTTGAAATGTTTTGGCATCATTAGTTTGGTTCAATTTGATTTATATTTGAATTTGGTTCACTTGATTTCATTTAGGTCAAATGGGTCAAGTTGACCAATTTGACTTTTTTTTTGGTTGGTCATGTTTGGTTGATCATTTGAAATAGATTTGTATCTTTGTTTCCAATCAATTTGGTTTATATTTGGATTTGGCTCAATTTGACCTTCTAGTTCAAGTTGGGTTCAAGGTCAATTGGGCTAGGTTGGGTCTAGTTGGCCAATTGGAGCTTTGGTCAAGTTCAACAAGTGATTTGGAATGAACTTGACCCATTAGTTTCAATCAATTTGGCTTAGATCAGGTTTTGACACATTTTGGCTTTTTAGGTCAAGTTGGGTCAACTTGGGTCAAGTAGCCAATTGGGCTAGGTTAGGCTCAAATGATGACTTGGTCAAGTTCAAACATTGATCATGAATGAGTTTTGATCAATGTTTTCAATCAATTTGGTCTATGGTGGATTTTGGCTAGTTTAAGTTTCATTTTGGCTAAGTACTTGGTCAACCCTTAGGTTTGACTTGGTTTGACCAATTTGATGATTGATCATCTCATGATGATTGTTACTCTGTGATGAAGCTTAGGTGTTAGTTCAATCAATTTGGGTAGGATTAGAATTTGGCTCAAAAGGGGTTAGGGTTTAGGGTTTAGGCTTGTAGGCTTAGGGTTTAGGTTTTAGGGTTAGTTTTAGGGTTTAGGGTTTAGTTTAGGGTTTAGGGTTAGTTTGGAGTTTATGGTTTAGGATTTTGGGTTTAAGGTTTAAGCTTTAGGGTTTTAGGGTTTAGGGTTTAGGGTTTAAGTTTAGGGTTGTAGTTTAATTAATTTCTGATTTTAGCATTTAGGATTTAGGGTTTAGGTTTTTTAGGGTTGAGGATTTATTTTATTTAAGTTTATTTTGTTTTAATTTAGTTTAGTTTATTTATTTTAAGTTTATTTAATTTAGTTTAGGTTTTTTATTTTAGTTTATTTTTTAGGTTTAGGTTTATGTTTATGTTTTATTTAGTTTTATTTTTATTTTATTTATTATGTTTAGGTTTTATTTTCTCTTTTTAGGTTTAGGTTTAGGTTTTTATTTTATTTTTTTAGGTTTAGGTTTTAGGTTTATTATGTTTTTTTTAGTTTAGGATAAGGTTTATTTTTAGTTTATTTTATTTTATTTAGTTTAGGGTTTAGGCTTAGTTAATTTTAAGTTTAGGCTTAGGTTTTAATTATTTTAGTTTACGTTTATGTTTATTTTATTTTTTTGATTTTTGGTTTAGGTTTTTTTTAGTTTAGTGTTGAGGTTTTATTTGTTATTTGTTTTTAGTTTTATTTTCTAGGTTTATGTTTTTATTTAGTTTTTATTTTATTTTATTATAGGTTTATTTAGTTTTATTCTAGGTTTAGTTTTATTTTATTTCATTTTATTTTTTAATTTAGTTTAGGTTTTATTTATTTTATTTTATTTTATTTTATTTTAATTTTATTTTATTTTTTTTAGGTTTAGGTTTAGGTTTAGGTTTTAGTTTATGTATATATTTTATTATATTTTTTATCTTATTTTGGTTTAGGCTTTTTATTTATTTTATTTATAGATTTTTTTAGTTTAGATTTAGGTTTTTAGCTTTTTATGGTTTAGTGTTTAGGGTTTAGGGTTTAGGGTTAGTTTAGAGTTTAGGGTTTAGGGTTTAGGGTTTGGGGTTTAGGGATTAGGGTTTAGGGTTTAGAGTTTAGGGTTTAGGTTTTAGGGTTTAGGGTTTAGGTTTAGGGTTTAGGGTTTAGGTTTTTTAGGGTTTAGGGTTTAGGATTTGGGGTTTGGGGTTTAGAGTTTAGGGTTTAGGGTTTAGTTTAGGTTTAAGTATTAGGTTTTAGGGTTTAGGCTTTAGGCTTTACGGCTTAAAGGTTTAGGGTTTATGGTTTTGGGTTAAGGTTTTAGGTTTAGGGTTCAGGTTTTATTTTAGGGTTGAGGGTTTTTTGTTTTCTTTTTTTATTAACAAAGAACAAATTCAGATTCAACATTTCTTCTTTTTGATTTCATCAACCAAGTAACACACCAAGTATTCTAAGACCCATGTGGTGACATAGATCAAAAATGAGCATGTATAGAGCAAATCAAAACCACTAGATAAGAACGATCTACTATAAAGACAGTTCCATAAGTAGTATCGGATCGGTCTTCCTCAATTTCTCAATTTCCCATCGAACTACCCGGCCTCAGTAGCGGGATCCACCATCATATCCCGATCTCTCCCTCCAACATGGTGTAACCTCAGGTCACTCTTCCCACCTCCATTCCCTTGCTCCTACCACCACCTCCATATCCACGGGACCTCCATATCCCACAACCACTTGATAACCACCACTTTTGCCTTGAATCTAGACTAAGCTGGTTGATGGTGGCGTTCTTGCCTGAGTTACGCCCATTCTCGTTTAGGTTTAGGTTTAGGTTTATTAGGTTTTAGTGTTTAAGTTTATTTTTTAATTTATTTAGTTACTTTAGGTTTAGGTTTAGGGTTTAGGGTTTAGGGTTAGGGTTTAGGGTTAAGGTTTAGGGTTTAGGGTTTAGGTTTAGTGTTTATGGTTTTAAGGTTTATTCATTTATGTTTTGGCATTTAGGGTTAGGGATTTGGGTTTAGTGTTTAGGGTTTTTTAGGGGTTAAGGTTTAGGGTTTAGAGTTTAGGGTTTAGGGTTTATGGTTTAGTGTTTAGGCTTTAGGATTTAGGGTTTTTTAGGGTTTAAGGTTATGGTTTAGGGGTTAGAGTTTAGGTTTAGCTTTGAGTTTAGGGTTAGTTTAGGGTTTAGGGTTTACTCTTTAGGCTTTAGGTTTGAGGCATTTATGATTTAGGGCTTAGGGTTAGTTTAGAGTTTACGGTTTAGGGTTTTAGGATTTTGGGTTATAGTTAGGGTTTAAGGTTTAGGCTTTAAGGTTAAATTAGAGTTTAGGGTTTAGGGTTTAGGCTTGTAGGCTTAGGGTTTAGGTTTTAAAGTTAGTTTTAGGGTTTAGGGTTTAGGGTTTAGGGTTTAGGATTTAGGGCTTTAGGCTTTAGGGTTTTTGAGGGTTTAGGTTTTAGGTTTAGGGTTGTAGGTTTAGGATTAGTTTTACAGTTTAGCATTATGGATTTAGGGTTTTTTTTTTTAGTGTAGAGGATTTATTTTTATTTAAGTTTATTTTTTGTTTTTATTTAGTTTAGTTTAGTTATTTTAAGTTTATTTAGTTTAGTTTAGGTTTTTTTATTTTAGTTTATTTTTAGGTTTAGGTTTAGGTTTATGTTTATTTTTTATTTAGTTTTATTTTTATTTTATTTTTTATGTTTAGGTTTTATTTTCTCTTTTAGGTTTAGGTTTAGGTTTTTATTTTATATTTTTATGTTTAGGTTTTAGGTTTTTATTTTAGGTTTATTTATATGTTTTTTTTAGTTTAGGATTAATTTTATTTTTAGTTTTATTATATTTTATTTAGTTTAGCATTTAGGATTAGTTAATTTTAGGTTTAGGCTTATCTTTAGTTATTTTAGTTTAGGTTTATGTTTATTTTATTTTGTTTATTTTAGGTTTATGTTTTTTTTTAAAGTTTTGTGTTTAGGTTTTATTTTTCCTTTATTTTTTGGTTTATTTTTTAGGTTTAGGTTTTTATTTAGTATTTTTTATTTGAGGTTTTTTTACGTTTAGTTTTTATTTTATTTCGCTTTTGATTTTTTAGTGAGGTTTAGGTTTAGATTAAAGTTTTGGTTTTAGATTAGGTTTTTATTTTATTTTATTGTCTAATATTATTTCGATTTATCTTTTTTTATTTTTTTATTTTTATGTTTTATTTAGTTTAGGATTAGGTTTTTAGCTTTTTAGAGTTTAGGGCTAGTTGAGCGTTTAGGGTTTACGATTTGGGGTTTAGGGTTTAGGCTTTAAGGTATTAGGTTTAGGGTTTAGTGTTTAGGGTATAGGGTTTAGGTTTTAGGGTTTAGGGTTTATGGTTTAGGGTTTTAGGGTTTAGGGTTTAGGGTTTAGGGTTTTAGGGTTTAAGGTTTAAGGTTTAGGATTTTTGGTATTTTTTTTATAGATAACAAATTCATATTGAACATTTCTTCTTTTCGATTTCATCAACCAAGTAACACACCAAGTTTTCTAAGACACAAGCTATGATATTGATAAAAAATGAGCACGCCTAGAGCAAATCAAAACACCTATATAACTAGAACTATTTCCTCTATAAAGACATAATTCCATATGTAGTAGATCAGATTGGCCATTCTTCAATTTCTCTTGTTCCCATCAGAATGACACCAGACTCTCTGGTAGAGAGATCCACCATTATATCCCCGATCTCTCCTTCTCGCCTCCATAACCACCACTACTCCGACCACAACCTCCATATCCCTAGCACCTCAGGATCCCCACCACCTCACTAAAGCCTTTCACCTCCACCACCAAGATCTAGGCACGGTTGTGATGATGTTCCTGCCATCAAGGTTCTGCCCATTCTTAGGGTTTAGGTTTTGGTTTAGGGTTTAGGCTTTAGGGTTTTGGCTTTAAGGTTTAGGATTTAAGGTTTAGGGTTTTAGGGTTAAGGCTTTAGCTTTTAAGGTTTAGGGTTTAGGATTTTGGGTTTTAGGGTTTAGGGTTTTAGGATTAGGGTTGTAGGTTTAGGGTTTAGGGTTTAGGGTTTAGGGTTAGTTTTAGCGTTTAGGGTATTGGGTTAAAGTTTTTATTTTTTAAAATTTTTTTAATTTTTTTAATTTTTTTTAAATTAAGTAAACTAGTAGGTTTAGGTTTATTTACTTTAATTTTTATTTATTTTAATTTATTTTATTTCTTATTTTCATTTAGGTTTATTTTTTTATTTAGTTTAGTTTATTTATTTTAGGTTTATTTATTTTAATTTTGGTTTTTTATTTTAGTTTATTTTTTAGGTTTAGGTTTAGGTTTATTTTTTAGTTTACTTTTATTTTTATTTTATTTTTTAGGTTTAGGTTTTATTTTATTTTTAGGTTTAAGTTTAGGGTTTTATTTTATTTTTTTAGGTTTAGGTTTTATTTTAGGTTTATTTTTAGGTTTTATTTTTTAGTTTAGGTTTTGGTTTATTTATAGTTTATTTTATTTTATTTAGTTTATGTTTAGGTTTAGGTTTAGTTTATTTTAGGATTAGGTTTAGGTTCTTATTTATTTTAGCTTAGGTTTAGGTTTATTTTATTTTTAATTTATGTTTAGGTTTTTATTTAGTTTTTTTTTTAAATTTTATTATAGTTTTATTTTGATTTTATTTTTGGTTTAGCTTTTATTTTATTTACATTTTTTATTTTTTAGTTTAGTTTACATTTTTATTTATTTTATTTTAGTTTAATTTTTATTTTTTTATTTTAATTTTTGGTTTAGGTTTAGGTTTAGGTAAAGCTTTAGGTTTTAGTTTGTGTTTTTATTTTATTATATTATTTATTTTAGTTTAGTTTAGGCTTTTTATTTATTTTATTTTTATTCTTTTTTTAGTTTAGGTTTAGGCTTTTAGCTTTTTATGGTTTAGGGTTTAGGGTTAGTTTAGAGTTTATGGTTTAGGGTTTTAGGGTTTAGGGTTTGGGGTTTATGGATTAGGGTTTAGGGTTTATGTTTAGGGTATAGGTTTAGGTTTAGGGTGTTAGGGTTTAGGTTTTAAGGTTTAGGATTAGTTTAGGGTTTAGGGTTTTGGGTTTGGGATTTAGGGTTTAGAGTTAAAGGTTTAGGTTTTAGGGTTTAAAGTTTAGGTATTCAGTTTTAGGGTTTAGGTTTTAGGCTTTAGGGCTTAAGGGTTTAGGGTTTAGAGTTCAGGGTTTGGGGTTCATGATTTTGGGTTAAGGTTTTAGGTTTAGTGTTCAGGTTTTATTTTAGGGTTTAGGGTTTTTGTTTTCTTTTTTTAACGAAGAACAAATTTAGATTCAACATTTCTTCTTTTTGATTTCATCAACCAAGTAACACTCTAAGTTTTCTAACACTCAAGTGGCGATATAGATTGAAAATGAGCATGCATAGAGCAAACCAAAAACCCTAGATAATTAGAATCGTCTCTACTATAAAGACACAGTTCCATAAATAGTAGATCTGATCGGCTATTCTTTAGTTTCTCGAGTTCCTATCAGAACTACCTCGGCTTCTCAGTAGCAAGATCCACCATCATATTCCCGATCTCTCTCTCCACCACCACCATAGTTGTAACCTTCGTCGCTCTTCCCACCTCCATAACCACCACTGCTTCGACCACCACCTCCATATCCCCGGGACCTCCACATCTCCCAACCCTTGTGATAACCCGCCTCTTAGCCTCCACCAGATCTAGGCGGGCCTAGTTCATGGTGATGTTGTTGTCGTCAAACTTCTACAATTCTTATAGTTTAGGTTTAGGTTTAGGTTTATTAAGTTTTAGGGTTTAGGTTTATTTTTAATTTATTTAGTTACTTTAGGTTTATGTTTAGGGTTTGGTGTTTAGGGTTTAGGGTTTAGGGTTAAGGTTTAGGGTTTAGGGTTTAGGGTTTAGGGTTTAAGGTTTTAAGGTTTATGCTTTAGGCTTTAGCATTTAGGGTTAGGGATTAGGGTTTAGGGTTTAGGGTTTTTTAAGGTTTAGGGTTTAGGGTTTAGGCTTAAGGATTTAGGGCTTTTAGAGTTTAGAGTTTATGGTTTAGGGTTTAGGGTTTAGGTTTAGCTTTGGTTTTAAGGTTAGTTTACCCAGTAAACTTTAGAGTTATAATTTTTTAGGGTTCTGATTTTTAGTTAGTTTAGAGTTTAGGTTTAGGTTTTATAGTTTAGAGTTTTAGTTTAGGTTTTGAGTTTAAGTTTATAGTTTTAGGTTTTAGTTTAGGGTTAAGGTTAGGGTTTAGAGTTTAGGGTTAAGGTTAGAGTTTAGAGTTTAGGGTTTAGGGTTTAGGGTTGAGGGCTAAATTAGAGTTTAGGGTTTAGGGATTAGGGTTTAGGGTTTATTGTTTAGGGTTTAGGGTTAGTTTAGGGTTTAGAGTTTTGTAGGTATTAGGGTTTGGTTTTTTGTTTAAGTTTATTTTTTAGGTTTAGGTTTAAGTTTAGGTATATTTTTTAGTTTACTTTTATTTTTATTTTATTTTATTTTTTAGGTTTAGGTTTTATTTTTTATTTTTAAGTTTAGGTTTTGGGTTTTATTTTACTTTTTTAGATTTAGGTTTTATGTTTATTTTGGTTTCATTTTTTAGTTTAGGTTTTGGTTTATTTATAGTTTATTTTATTTTATTTAGTTTATGTTTAGGCTTAGGTTTAGTTTATTTTAGGTTAAGGTTTAGGTTTTATATATTTTAGTTTAGTTTTTTTTAATTTAGGTTTAGGTTTATTTTATTTTTATTTTAGGTTTAGGTTTTTTTTTAGTTTAGGGTTTAGGTTTTATTTTTCATTTATGTTTAGGTTTATTTTCTAGGTTTAACTTTTTATTTAGTTTTTATTATATTTTATTATAGGTTAATTTAGTTTTTATTTTATTTATGTTTATTATTTTTAATTTAGTTTAGATTTTTATTTATTTTATTTTATTTTAAATTTAATTTTTTTTATTTTATTTTTTGGTTTAGGTTTAAGTTTATGTTTAGGTTTAGGTTTTAGTTTATGTTTTTATTTTATTATATTTTTTATCTTATTTTGGTTTAGGCTTTTTATTTATTTTATTTTTAGGTTTTTTTTGTTTAGGTTTAGGTTTTTAGCTTTTTGTGGTTTAGGGTTTAGGCTTTAGGGTTTAGGGTTTGTTTAGAGTTTAGGTTTTAGGGTTTAGGGTTTGGGGTTTAGGGATTAGTGTTTAGGGTTTAAGGTTTAGGGTTTAGGTTTTAGGGTTTAGGATTTATGGTTTAGGGTGTTAGGGTTTAGGTTTTAAGGTTTAGGTTAGTTTAGGGTTTAGGGTTTGGGGTTTGGGGTCTAGAGTTTAGGGATTAGGGTTTAGGGTTTAGGGTTTACATATTAGGTTTTAGGGTTTAGGCTTTAGGCTTTAGGCTATAAGGCTTAGGGGTTTAGGGTTTATGGTTTTGGTTTAAGGTTTTAGGTTTAGGGTTCAAGTTTAGGGTTTAGGGTTTAGGGTTTAGGTTTTTATTATAGGTTAATTTAGTTTTTATTTTAGGTTTAGTTTTATTTTATTTATATTTATTATTTTAACAGTTGATTTTTATTTATTTATTTTATTTTAAATTTAGTTTTTTTATTTTATTTTTTAGGTTTAGGTTTAAGTTTATGTTTAGGTTTAGGTTTTAGTTTATTTTTTATTTTATTATATTTTTATCTTATTTTGGTTTATTTTATTTGTTTTATTTTTAGGTTTTAGTTTAGGTTTAGGTTTAGCTTTTGTGGTTTAGGGTTTAGGCTTTAGGGTTTAGTTGGTTTAGTTTAGGTTTTAGGTTTAGTTTAGGTTTAAATTAGTGTTTAGGGTTTAGGTTTAGGTTTTAGGTTTTAATTTTGGTTATAGTTTAGGTTAGGGTTTAGGTTTTAAGGTTTAGGTTTAGTTTAGGTTTAGGGTTTAGAGTTTAGGGTTAGTTTAGGATTAGGGTTTAGGTTTAGGGTTTATTTAGGTTTAGGGTTTAGGTTTAGGCTTTAGGTATAGATTTAGGGTTTAGGTTTATAGTTTGGTTTAGGTTTTAGGTTTAGGGTTAAGTTTTATTTTAGGTTTAAATTAGGTTTAGGATAAGTAAGTCATCTTATAAAACATAGTTTAGTAGGTGTTTGTTTAAGTTTAGAGTTTAGTGATTCACATAGTTTTAATTTAGCCTATTGCTTTAAGAGTTTATATGGGACCTTATCCCCATAATCATAGTGTCATCCTTCACCTCCAGGATTTAGGGAGAGTTGATGGTGAAGTTTAAGGTTTAATTCTTAGGGTTTAGGTTTAGGTTTAGGTTTATTAAGTTTTAGGGTTTTGGTTTATTTTTTAATTTATTTAGTTATTTTGGTTTAGGGTTTATGGTTTAGGCTTTAGGGTTTAGGGTTAGGGTTTAGGTTTGAGGTTTAGGGTTTAGGGTATAGGGTTTAGTGTTTAGGGTTTTAAGGTTTATGCTTTTATGCTTTGGCATTTAGGGTTAGGGATTAAGGTTTAGTGTTTAGGGTTTTTTAAGGTTTAGGGTTTAGGATTTAGGGTTTAAGGTTTAGTGTTTAGGCTTTAGGATTTAGGGTTTTTAGGGTTTAGTGTTTATGGTTTAGGGTTTAGGGTTTTTAGGGTTTAGGGTTTATGGTTTAGGGTTTAGGGCTTATTTATTTAGGTTAGTTTAGCGTTTAGCTTTAGGCTTTAGAGCTTTAGGTTTTTTACAATTTACTTTTTTTAGAGTTTAGTTTTTTATTTTAGGTTTATGGTTTTAGGTTTATTATAGTTAGGGTTTAGGTTTAGGGTTTATTTTAGAGTTTAGGGTTAGATTTTATGTTTAGGTTTAGGCTTAGGGTTTATTTTAGTTAGTTTTAGATTTAGGGTTTAGGTTTATTAGTTTTTAGGGTTTAGGTTTTAGTTTTTAGGTTTAGGGTTTAAGCTTTATTTTAGGGCTTAGGTTTAGGTTTATGGTTTAGGGTTTAGTTTAGGATTAATTTTATTTAGCATTTAGGATTTAGGTTTAGGTTTTAGGTTATTTATTTTATTTAAGTTTATTTTTTGTTTTTATTTAGTTTAGTTTATTTATTTTATGTTTATTTATTTTAGTTTAGGTTTTTTATTTTAGATAATTTTTTAGGTTTAGGTTTATGTTTATGTTTTGTTTAGTTTTAATTTTATTTTATTTTTTATGTTTAGGTTTTATTTTCTCTTTTTAGGTTTAGGTTTAGGTTTTATTTTATTTTTTTATGTTTAGGTTTTAGGTTTTTATTTTAGGTTTATTTTTATGTTTTTTTAGTTTAGGATTAGGTTTATTTTTAATTTATTTTATTTTATTTAGTTTAGGATTTAGTCTTAGTTAATTTTAAGTTTAGGCTTAGGTTTTATTTATTTAGTTTAGTTTATTTTAGTTTAGGTTTATGTTTATGTTTATTTTATTTATTTTAGGTTTAGGTTTTTTTAAGTTTATTATTTAAGTTTTATTTTTTTATTTATTTTTAGGTTTATTTTTAGGTTTAAGTTTTTATTTAGTTTTTATTTTAGGTTTAGTTTTTATTTTATTTATGTTTTTATTTTTTAATTTATTTTAGGTTTTTATTTATTTTATTTTATTTTAATTTTAATTTATTATTATTATTATTTTTTGGTTTAGGTTTAGGTTTAGGTTTAGGTTTAGGTTTTAGTTTATGTAAATATTTTATTATATTTTTTATCTTATTTTGGTTTAGGCTTTTTATTTATTTTATTTATAGGTTTTTTTAGTTTAGGTTTAGGTTTTAAGCTTTTTGTGGTTTAGGGTTTAGGGTTCAGGGTTAGCTTAGAGTTTAGGTTATAGGGTTTAGGGTGTAGGGATTAGGGTTTAGGGTTTTTAGTTTAGGGTTTAGGTTTTAGGGTTTAGGGTTTAGGGTTTAAGGTTTAGGATGTTAGGGTTTAGGTTTTAAGGTTTAGGGTTAGTTTAAGGTTTAGGGTTTAGGGTTCGGGGTTTGGGGTTTGGAGTTTAGGGTTTAGGGTTTAGGGTTTAAGTATTAGGTTTTAGGGTTCAGGGTTTAGGCTTTACGGCATAAAGGTTTATGGTTTAGTGTTTAGGGTTTACGGTTTTGGGTAAAGGTTTTAGGTTTAGGGTTCAGGTTTTATTTTAGGGTTGAGGGTTTTTTATTTTCTTTTTCTTTTAACAAAGAACAAATTCATATTCAACATTTCTTCTTTTCGATCTCATCATCCAAGTAACACACCAAGTTTTCTAAACCCATGTGGCGACATGGATAAAAAATGAGCATGTATAGAGCAAATCAAAACCAGATAAGGTCTCTTATAAAGACAGTTCCATAAGCAGCATATCGGATCGGTTGTTCCTCAATTTCTCAAGTTCCCAGCAAAACTACCCAGCGTCTCGAGTAGCAGGATCCACCATCATATCCTCGATCACTCCCTCCACCACCAATACGGTTGTAACCTTCGTCACTCCTCCCTCCTCCATAACCACCACTACTCCACCACTCCATCCAGGACCTCCATATCCCCACAACCACTATGATAACCACCATACGCCTCTCTTGAGATCTAGGCAGGCACGGTTGATGGCGACGTTCTTGCCCTCAAGGTTCTGCCCATTCTTAGGGTTTAGGTTTAGGTTTAGGTTTATTAGGTTTTAGAGTTTACGTTTATTTTTTAATTTATTTAGGTACTTCAGGTTTAGGTTTAGGGTTTAGGGTTTAGGGTTTAGGGTTTAGGGTTAGGATTTAGTGTTAAGGTTTAGAGTTTAGGGTTTAGGTTTAGTGTTTAGGGTTTTAAAGTTTATTCTTTTCTGTTTGGCATTTAGGGTTAAGGATTACAGTTTAGTGTTTAATGTTTAAGGTTTAGAGTTTAGGGTTTAGGGTTTAAGGTTTAATGTTTAGGCTTTAGGATTTAGGGTTTTCAGTTTAGGGTTTAGGGTTTAGGTTTATCTTTGAGTTTAGGGTTAGTTTATGGTTTAGGGTTTACACTTAAGGTTTTAAGTTTGAGGCTTTTTATGATTTAGGGCTTAGGGTTAGTTTAGAGTTTAGGGTATAGGGTTTTAGGGTTTAGGGTTTAAGGTTTAGGGTTTAGGGTTTAGGGTTATGGTTAGGGTTTAAGGTTTAGGATTTAGGGTTAAATTAGAGTTTAGGGTTTAGGGATTAGGGTTTAGGGTTTAGGCTTGTAGGCTTAGGGTTTAGGTTTTAAAGTTCATTTTAGGGTTTAGGGTTTTTGAGGGTTTACAGTTTAGGGTTTAGGGTTGTAGGTTTATGATTAGTTTTACAGTTTATCATTTTGGATTTAGGGTTTAGGTTTTTTTCTTTAGGGTTGAGGATTTATTTTTATTTAAGCTTATTTTTTGTTTTTATTTAGTTTAGTTTATTTATTTTATGTTTATTTAGTTTAGTTTAGGTTTTTTATTTTAATTATTTTTTAGGTTTAGGTTTAGGTTTATGTTCAATTTTTGTATAGTTTTATTTTTATTATATTTTTTATGTTTAGGTTTTATTTTCTCATTTTAGGTTTAGGTTTAGGTTTTTATTTTATATTTTTAGGTTTAGGTTTTAGGTTTTTATTTTGGGTTTATTTTTATGTTTTTTTTTCATTTAGGATTAAGTTTATTTTTAGTTTTATTATATTTTATTTAGCATAGGGTTTAGGTTTAATTAATTTTAGATTTAGGCTTAGGTTTTATTTATTTTAGTTTAGGTTTATGTTTATTTTATTTTGTTTATTTTAGGTTTAGGTTTTTTTTTAAGTTTTGTGTTTAGGTTTTATTTTTTATTTATTTTTAGGTTTATTTTTTAGGTTTAGGTTTTTATTTTGTTATTATTATTTTTATTTAAGGTTTTTTTACGTTTAGTTTTTATTTTATTTTGCTTTTTATTTTTTAGTGAGGTTTAGGTTTAGGTTAAGGTTTAGGTTTTAGTTTAGGTTTTTATTTTATTTTATTGTTTAATATTATTTTTTTATTTTAGGTTTTATTTAGTTTAGGATTAGGTTTTTAGCTTTGTAGGGTTTGGGGTTTAGTGTTAGTTGAGGGTTTAGGGTTAGTTGAGGGTTTAGGGTTTAGGGCTAGTTAAGCATTTAGGGTTTACGATTTGGGGTTTAGGGTTTAGGCTTTAAGGTATTAGGTTTAGGGTTTAGTGTTTAGGGTTTAGGGTTTAGGGTTTAAGGTTTAGGGTTTAAGGTTTAGGGTTTAGGATTTTTAGGGTTTAAGATTTAAGGTTTAGGTTTTAGGTCTAGGGTTCAGGTTTTAGTTTAGGGTTTAAGCTTTTTTGTATTTTTTGTTTTACAGAGAACAAATTCATGTTCAACATTTCTTCCTTTTGATTTCATCAACCAATTAACACACCAAGTTTTCTAAGACACAAGCGACGATATTGATAAAAAATGAGCATGCATAGAGCAAATCAAAAAACCTAGATAACTAGAACTGTTTCTACCATAAAGAAACTGTTCCATAAGCAGTAGATCAGATTAGACATTCTTCAATTTCTCCAGTTCCCATCAGAACCACACCGGACTTTGAGTAGCGAGATCCACCATTATATCCCCGATCTCTCCTTCCCGCCTCTATATCCACCACTGCTTCGACCACCACCTCCATCTCCCTAGCACCTCTAGATCCCCCCCACTGATAAGTCGCCTTAGCCTCCACCATCTAGGCGGGCACGGTTGATGGTGATGTTCAGGCCATCAAGGTTCTGCCCATTCTTAGGGTGTAGGTTTTGGTTTAGGGTTTACGGTTTAGGCTTTAGGGTTTAGGCTTTAAGGTTTAGGATTTAAGGTTTAGGGTTTTATGGTTAAGGCTTTAGGGTTTAAGGTTTAGGGTTTAGGGTTTTGGGTTTTAGGGCTTAGGGTTTTAGGATTAGGGTTGTAGGATTAGGGTTTAGGGTTAGTTTTAGCGTTTAGGGTATTGGGTTAGGGTTTTTTTATTTTTTAAAATTATTTTATTTTTCATTAAATTAAGTAAACTAGTAGGTTTAGGTTTATTTACTTTATTTTTTATTTATTTTAGTTTATTTTATTTCTTTTTTCATTTAGGTTTATTTTTTATTTAGTTAGTTTATTTATTTTAGGTTTATTTATTTTAGTTTTGGTTTTTTTATTTTAGTTTATCTTTAGGTTTTTTTTTTAGTTTACTTTTATTTTTATTTTATTTTTTAGGTTTAGGTTTTATTTTTTATTTTTAGGTTTAGGTTTATGGTTTATTTTATTTTTTTAGGTTTAGGTTCTATGTTTTTATTTTAGGTTTTATTTTTTTAGTTTAGGTTTTGGTTTATTTATAGTTTATTTTATTTTATTTAGTTTATGTTTAGGTTTAGGTTTAATTTATTTAGGTTTAGGTTTAGGTTTAGTCTTTTTTAATTTTATTATAGGTTTATTTTATTTTTATTTTAGGCTTAGCTTTTATTTTATTTCCATTTTTACTTTTTAGTTTAGTTTACATTTTTATTTATTTTATTTTCTTTTAGATTTTAATTTTTAGTTTAGGTTTTATTTATTTTATTTATTTTTTTTTTATTTTATTATATTTTTTATATTTTGGTTTAGGCTTTTTATTTATTTTATTTTGGTTTAGGCTTTTTATTTATTTTATTTTGGTTTAGGCTTTTTATTTATTTTATTTTTAGGCTTTTTTTAGTTCAGGTTTAGGTTTTTAGCTTTTTATGGTTTAAGGTTTATGGTTTAGGGTTTAGGTTAGTTTAGAGTTTATGGTTTTGGGTTTAGGGTTTAGGGTTTGGGGTTTAGGGATTAGGGTTTAAGGTTTAGGGTTTAGGGTTTAGGGTTTATGGTTTAGGTTTTAGGGTTTGAGGTTTAGGGTTTAGGGTTAGGGTTTAGGTTTTGGTTTAGGTTTAGGTTTAGGTTTAGGGTTTAGGTTTTGGTTTAGGTTTAGGTTTAGGGTTTAGGGTTTAGTGTTTTAGGCTTTAGGGTTTAGGGTTTAAACTTGGATTAGGTTTAGGGTTTAGAGTTCAGGGTTTTGTTCATGGTTTTGGTTGGGTTTTAGGTTTAGGGTTCAGTTTTATTTTAGGGTTTGTTTCTTTTTTTAATAAAGAACAAATTCAATTCAACATTTCTTCTTTTAGATTTCATCAACCAAGTAACACACTAAGTTTTCTAACACTCAAGTGGCGATATAGATCAAAAATGAGCATGCATAGAGCAAATCAAAAACCCTAGATAATTAGAACCATCTTTACTATAAAGACACAGTTCCATATGTAGCAGATCGGATCAGCTGTTCTTTAGTTTCTTGAGTTCCTGTCAAAACCACCTCGGCCTCTCGAGTAGCAAGATCCACCATCATATCTCCGATCTCTCTCTCCACCACCACTACGGTTGTAACCTTGGTCGCTCTTCCCACCTCCATAACCACCACTACTCTGACCACCACCTCCATATCCACCAGGACCTCCACATCCCCCACAACCACTGTGATAACCACCGCCTCTGCCTTTGCCTCCACCACCAGATCTAGACTGAGCCTAGTTCATGGTGATGTTCTTGTCATCAAACTTATGCCCATTCTTATAGTTTAGGTTTAGGTTTAGGTTTATAAAGTTTTAGGGTTTAGGTTTATTTTTAATTTATTTAGTTACTTTAGGTTTATGCTTAGGGTTTGATGTTTAGGGTTTAGGGTTTAAGGTTAGGGTTAGGGTTAAGGGTTTAGTGTTAAGGTTTAGGGTTTAGGGTTTAGGGTTTAGGGTTTAAGATTTTAAGGTTTATGCTTTAAGCTTTAGCGTTTAGGGTTAGGGATTGGGGTTTAGGGTTTAGGGTTTTTTAGGGTTTAGGGTTTAGTGTTTAGGCTTAAAATTTAGTGTTTTAGAGTTTAGTTTATGGTTTAGTTTAGAGTTTAGTTTAACTTTAGGTTAAGGTTAGTTTAGTTTTAGGCTTTAGCTTTGGTTTAAACTTTATAGTTTACAATTTAGGATGGTTTATAGTTTATAGTTTAGGTTTTAGGTTTAAGTTTTAAGTTTAGTTTAGTTTAGGATCAGGAGTTAGGTTAGGTTTAAGTTTAGGGTTTAGGGTTTAGTTGAGCTAGTGAGTTTAGGTTTAGGATTTAGTTTAGGTTTGTTTAGGGTTTAGGGTTAGTTTAGTGTTTAGGGTTTAGGGTTTAGGGTTGTAGGTTTAGGGTTAGTTTTATAGTTTAGTGTTTAGGATTTAGGGTTTAAGTTTTTTTTAGGGTTGAGGATTTATTTTTAATTAAGTTTATTTTTTATTTTTATATAGTTTAGTTTATTTATTTTAGTTTATTTTTTTTATTTTAGTTTTTTTTTAGGTTTAGGTTTAGGTTTATGTTTATTTTTTTGTTTAATTTTATTTTTATTTTATTTTTTATGTTTAGATTTTATGTTTTATTTTTAGGTTTAGGTTTTGGTTTTTATTTAATTTTTTTTAGGTTTAAGTTTTAGTTTTGAATTTTATGTTTATTGTAAGGTTTTTTTTTAGTTTAGGATTAGGTTTATTTTTAGTTTATTTTAATTTATCTAGTTTTGGGTTTAAGTTTAGTTAATTTTAGGTTTTGGTTTAAGTTTTATTTATTTTAGTTGAGTTTATTTTAGTTTATGTTTATGTTCATGTTTATTTTATTTATTTTAGGTTTAGGTTAATTTTTTAGTTTAGTGTTTAGGTTTTATTTTTCATTTTTTTTTAGGTTTACTATTTAGGTTTAGGTTTTTATTTAGTTATTATTTTTTTATTTTAGGTTCTTTTTACGTTTAGTTTTTACTTTATTTCGCTTTTTATTTTTTGGTATTTTATTTTTTTTTAGTTAGGTTTAGGAATAGGTTTTAATTTAGGTTTTTATTTTATTTGATTTTTAAATTTTATTTTGGTTTTTGTTTCTTTATTTATTATAGTTTTAGGTTTTATTTTGTTTAGGATTAAGTTTTTAGCTTTTTAGGGTTTAGGGTTTAGGGTTAGTTGAGTGATGAGGGTTTAGGGTTTTGGGCTAGTTGAGCATTTAGGGTTTATGGTTTAGGGTTTAGGCTTTAGGGTTTAGCAATTAGGGTTTAGTGTTTAGGGTTTATGGTTTAGGTTTTAGGGTTTAGGATTTAGGGTTTCGGGTTTTAGGATTTAGGATTTAGTGTTTAGGGTTTTGAGGGTTTAGGGTTTAGGGTTTAGGGTTTAGGTTTTAGGTCTAGGGTTCAGGTTTTAGTTTAGGGTTTAGGATTTTTTGGTATTTTTTAATAGAGAACAAATTCATATTCAATATTTCTTCTTTTCAATTTCATCAACCAAGTAACACACCAAGTTTTCTAAGACACAAGTGATGACATAGATCAAAAATGAGCACGCATAGAGCAAATGAAAACCTTAGATAACTAGAAGCTCTCAGTAAAGACAGTTCCATAGCATAGATCAGATTGGCCATTCTTCAGTTTCTCCAATTCCCATCACAACCACATCAACCTCTCGAGTTACGGGATCCACCTTAAATGGTCAACAGAAGTAATAGGCAATTGAGTAATCCAATGAGTAGTAAAAATAACTCTGGTCCAACCTTTGCCAAAGTCTAGAGGTTTGCCAAGTATAATTAGAGCTCTTAAAGCTAATATCAATCAAATTAGAATCAAGGATCATATTGGAGAAATCTTCCATGGAATGAATATTAATAGAGCAACCACCACTTCATTCAAAAGAGAATAAAATGTTGTTAAAATCACCACCAACCAACCAAGGTTTATTGATAGAGGTAGCAAAACTCCTTAAAATCACCTTCTTCCAAATCCATATTTAGTTGAAAAGTAAGATTAACATGATCATCAATAAAATAAGATGATGAGATTTAGAACCATTTAAAGTCACAATAGTAAAAAATCCATAAAATGTTTTAGATGCTCAACATCATTTAAATTCTCATTACAAGCTTAATTTTCATGAATAAAGAGATAGATAAGAATAGAATGAGGAAATAGAATTTCTTCTAATAAGAGAATTTATTATTCTCCACATTAGAAATATTCAAATTTAAAGAAAGAATAAGAGGAAAATCATCATTTATTTTGATGTGGGAATCCCCCAACATTAGAAGCTAAAACATGTTGAACAAGATTGAGAATATCCAAGGAATCAACCTCAATAAGCCTTCATGCTATCCTTAGGATCAGGATTTTTGAACATAAGTGATCACTTATGGGAGAGACAACATTTTCCTTAGAGCAATACATTTTTTTAAGTGGATGGAGAATAAAACATTTGAGTGTCATGGTGATGTATTTTTTTAACAAAAAATCGAAAGTTCTCCATTCAACCTTTATGAATCGTAATTTTCGAGCCAATAAACTTCCTTGGGGTATTTTTTTTATGTCTAATTATACATAGAAAGGTGAGATCACTTCCCATTTTGAAGTTGTAATCCAAATAAAGCCACATAGCAAAACACATGATGGGTAACAAAATGAATGTGCATATTATGAAGAGATAACCACATAGGGATAATAGGAGATTCCTCCTTAATGGAAAAAAGGGGTGACTACTTCAACAAACACTTTTCAAAATTAAAGATGAAATAAGAATGATGCGATAAAACACATGAATAATCCAGATCATTAGAAAGTTGAATCGGGGATATCGATGGTTAATAAGACCAATTGAGAAGGCACCGTAAGCGAGATTATGGAAAAAAAGCATATTATCCAAATTTGAATGACATAAAACAAATTTACCAACAGAGAAAATTCAAAGGGTTTTATCAACTTTTCAACATCCACATCGAGCACATTACGGGAAAACCTAAAAAGATGTCAAAACAAGATTAACCGAATCAATATAGAGAGAAATCTTACCAAAGAGTGCTTCATCAAAAGATTTAGTAGAAGATGCAGTATTAGGGCTGCCAATCCCTAAAATGTAGGATGCCCTAGCAGAAACATCCATATCTTGAGGTGGAATCCAGTGAATTAAACTCACCACAGCCATGGTCAATGACAAAACATCCACAAATAGCAAGATGTCATTCAAGTATTTGAAATTAGTTGAAATCGAAGCCAAAGAAATAGAAATCCCCAGTCAGGGGCATGCCAGCAAGAGGGATTCAAAAATAGCTAGAGAATGAGAGAGCGCTTGGGAGGGGAGGGTTCTAGTTTAGGGTTGTAGGTTTAGGGTTTAGGCTTTTCGTTCTCTATTTTTATTTTTTTCATTTTTCAGAAATGAACTAAACTATTAGGTTTAGGTTTATTTAGTATATTTTTTTATTTATTTTAATTTATTTTATTTTTTATTTTTATTTAGGTTTATTTTTTTATTTAGTTTAGTTTATTTCTTTTAGGTTTATTTATTTTAGTTTTTTTATTTAGGCTTAGGTTAAGGTTTATTTTTTAGTTTAGTTTTAAGTTTATTATATTTTTTAGGTTTAGGTTTTATTTTATTATTTTTAGGTTTAGGTTTAGGTTTTTATTTTAGGTTTATTTTGAGGTATTCTTTTTTAGTATAGGTTTAGGTTTATTTTTAGTTTATTTTATTTTATTTTGTTTAGGTTTAGGTTTAGTTTATTTTAGGTTTAGGTTTATGTTTTATTTATTTTAGTTTAGTTTATATTAATTTAGGTTTAGGTCTATTTTATTTTTATTTTATGTTTAGGATTTTTTTTAGTTTAGGGTTTAGGTTTTTTTTTAGGTTTATTTTTTAAGTTTAGGTTCTTATTTAGTTTCTATTTTATTTTATATTTTATGTTTAGTTTTTATTTTATTTAGTTTTTTATTTTTTTATTTTAGTTTAGGTTTTTATTTATTTTATTTTAGTTTAGTTTTTATTTTTATTTTATTTTATTTTTAGGTTTTGGTTTAGGTTTAGGTTTCAATATATGTTTTTATTTTATTTTATTTTTTCATTTAATTTTTATTTAGGTTTTATTTATTTATTTTATTTTTAAGTTTTATTTAGCTTAGTTTTAGGTTTTTAGCTTTTTAAGGTTAAGGGTTTAGTATTTAGGTTATATTTTTTTATTTTAGGTTTATTTTTAGGTTTTATTTTTTTAGTTTAGGTTAAGGTTTATTTTTAGTTTATTTTATTTTATTTAGTTTAGGATTTATGTTTAGTTTATTTTAGGTTTAGGTTTAAGTTTTATTTATTTTAGTTTAGGTTTAGGCTTATTTTATTTTGTTTATTTTATTTTTATCTTATATTTAGTTTTTATTTTTAGCTAAGGCATTGGGTTTTTTTTTAGGTTTACCTTTTCATTTAGTTTTATTTTACTTTATTTATTTTATGTATATTTTATTTTTATCTTATGTTTATTTTTTTATTTTATTTAGGTTTTTTATTTTTTATTTTATTTTAATTTTTAGTTGAGTTATCATTTTTATTTAATTTATTTTAATTTATTTTAAATTTATTTTTATGTTTAGGTTTAGGTTTTAGTTTAGGTTTTTATTTCATTTTAATTTTTTATTTAAGTTTAAATATTTTTATTTATTTTATTTTTAGGTTTTACTTTAGGTTTAAGTTTTTAGGTTTTTAGGATTTACAGTTTAGGGTTTAGGGTTTAGGGTTTAGGGTTGAAGGTTTTAGGGATTAGGGTTTTATGGTTTAGCATTTAGGGTTAGGGTTTATAGTTTATAGTTTAGGGTTTTTATGGTTTAGGGTTTAGGTTTAGGATTAGCTTAGTGTTTAGGGTTAGTTTAGGTTTTAGGGTTTAGGGTTTAGGGTTTTAGCTTTATGGTTTAAGTTAGGGGTTAGGTTTAGTTTAGGCTTTAGTTTAGGCTTTAGGTTTGGTTTACAATTAGGTTAGGGTTTAGCTTAGGATTTAGGGTTTAAGGTTTAGGTTTAGTTTAGGCTCTAGGTTTAGTTTAGGGTTTAGTTAGTTTAGGTTGAGGTTTAGGACATAGGTTTTAAGAGGGTTGAAGGTTTAGTTGGTTTAAGCTTAGTCTGGTTTAGCTTTAGTAGTTTAGGATTTAGGGTTTAGGGTTTAGGGTTTATGGTTTAAATTTTTTTAATTAGGTAAACCCAGGTTTATGTTTTTAGTTTATTAAGTTTATCTTTTATTTATTTAAGTTTATTTTAATTTTTATTTAGTTTTATTTTAATTTTATTTAGTTTAATTTATTTATTTTAGGTTTATTTATTTTTTTTGTTTTAGGTTTTTTATATTAGTTTATTTTTAGGTTTAGGTTTAGGTTAATGTTTATTTTTTGTTTAGATTTCTTTTTATTTTATTTTTTAGGTTTAGGTTTTATTTGTTATTTTTAGGATTAGGTTTATGTTTTTATTTTATTTTTTTAGGTTTAGGTTTTAAGTTTCTATTTTAGGTTTATTTTTAGGTTTTATTTATTAGTTTACGTTTAGGTTTAGTTTTATTTTATTTTATTTTATTTAGTTTAGGGTTTAGGTTTAGTTTATTTTAGGTTTAGGTTAATTTTTTATTTATTTTAGTTTAGATTTAGTTTTATTTTATTTTATTTATTTTAGGTTTAGGTTTTGTTTTCTAAATTTTAGGTTTTGGTTTTATTTCTTATTTATTTTTAGGTTTTATTTTTAGGTTTATGTTTTAGGTTTACATTTTTATTTAGTTTTTATCTTATTTTATTTTAGGTTTATTTTATTTTTAGTTTTCATTTAGTTTTCATTTTATTTTTCTTTATCATTTTATATTTATTTTATTTTTAGGTTTTATCTAGTTTAGGTTTAGGTTTTTATGTTTGTAGAGTTTAGGGTTCCAGGTTTAGATTTTAGGTTTTTATTTTAGGATTATTTTGAGGTTTTATTTTTTAGTTTAGGTTTAGATTTATTTTTAGTTTAATTTATTTTATTTAGTTTAGCGTTTAGGCTTAGGTTTAGGTTCTATTTATTTTAGTTTAGTTTATTTTACTTTAGGTTTAGGTTTATTTTATTTTCTTTATTCTATTTTTATTTTAGGTTTAGTTTTTATTTTTAGTTAAGGGTTTGGTTTTTATTTTTTATTTATTTTTAGGTTTATTTTTTTATTTAGTTTAAATTTTATTTTATTTTAGGTTTATTTTATTTTTATTTTATTTTTAGTTTTTATTTTATTTAGGTTTTTTTATTTTAGGTTTAATTAATTTTTTAGTTTAATTTAAATTTTTATTTATTTTATTTTAATATATTTTGATTTTTTTTATTTTTAGTTTTAGTTTAGGTTTATTTTATTTTATTTTAATTTTAGGTTTAAGTTTATTTATTTTTCTTTTTTTGTTTTATTTACTTTAGGTTTAAGTTTTAGTTTTTAGTTTTAGGTTTTAGGGTTTAGGGTTTAGGCTTTAGGTTTTAGTGTTTAGGATTTTAGGGTTTAGTGTTTAGGGTTATGGTTTCGGGATTTTGGGGTTTAGGGATTAGGGTTTAGGGTTTAGGGTTAACTTAGTGGTTAACGTTAGTTTATGATTTAGGGTTTAGCGTTTAGTGTTTTTAGGGTTTAAGTTTATAGTTGAGGAGTTTGGGTTTAAGTTTAGATTTTGGTTTAGGTTAGGGTTAGAGTTTAGTTTAGAGTTTAGGGTTTAGGTTTAGGGTTTAGTTTAGGTTTAGGTTTAGGTTTTAGGTTTAGGTTTAGTTTAGGGTTTAGGTTTAAGTTTAGGGTTTAGGTTTAGGTTTGGGTTTAGGGTTTAAGGTTTAGGGTTTAGGTTTAGGATTTAGGTTTAGGTTTAGGGTTTAGGGTTTAGGGTTGTAAATTTAGGGTTTAGGGTTAGGTTTTTTTATTATTTTTATTATTTTTATTTTGAGGGTTGAGAGTTTATGGTTTAGGGTTTAGGTTTTAGGTTTTAGGTTTAGGGTTTAGGTTTTAGTTTAGGGTTTAGGGTTTTTGGTTTTTTTTTAATAGAGAAAAATTCAAATTCAATATTTCTTCTTTTCAATTTCATCAACCAAGTGACATACTAAGGTTAACAAGACACAGGCGATGACATAGATAAAAAATGAGCACGCATAAAGCAAATCAAAAACCTTAGATAACTGGTATTGTCTCTACTATAAAGACATAGTTCAATAAGTAGCAAATTGGATCGACCATCCTTTAGTTTCTTTGGTTCCAATTAAAACCACCCCGGCCTCTCGAGTTGCAGGATCCACCATCATATCCCAGATCTCTCTCTCCGCCACCACCACATCTGTAACCTCTATTGCTCCTCCCACCTCCATATCCCCCAACACCTCCAGATCCCCCACCACCAATGTGATAACCGCCGCCTCCGCCTTCGCCTCCACCGTAAGATCTAGACTGAGCTTGGTTGACGGCGATGTTCCTGCTATCAAGGTTCCACTGATTCAGGGTTTAGGTTTAGGTTTAGATTTATTAGGTTTTAGGGTTTAGGTTTATTTTTAAATTTATTTAGTTACTTAGGTTTAGGTTGAGGGTTTGGGGTTTTGGGTTTACGGTTTAGGGATAGGGTTTAGGGTTTAGGGTTTATGGTTTAGGGTTTATGATTTAGGGTTTATGGTTTAGGGTTTAGGGTTTAGGGTTATGGTTTAGGGTTTAGGATTTAGCGTTTATTGTTAAGGGTTTAGGGTTTAAGGTTTAGGGTTTAGTGTTTTTTAGGGTTTAGGATTTAGGGATGTAGGTTTAGGGTTTAGGATTTAGGGTTTTTTTTAAAATTAAGTAAACCAGTAGGTTTAGGTTTATTTAGTTTATTTTTTATTTATTTTAGTTTATTTTATTTTTAATTTTTATTTAGTTTTTTTTAGTTTAGTTTATTTATTTTACTTTAGTTTTTTTAGGTTTAGGTTTATTTTTTAGTTGAGTTTTATTTTTAATTCATTTTCAGATTAGGCTTTATTTTTTATTTTTAAGTTTAGGTTTAGGTTTTTATTTTATTTTTTAAGTTTAAGTTTTAGGTTTTTATTTTAGGTTTACTTCAAGTTTTATTTTTTTTAGTTTATTTTATTTTATTTAATTTTGGTTTAGATTTAGGTTTAATTTATTTTAAGTTTAGGTTTAGGTTTTATTTAATTTAGTTTAGTTTAGTTCAGTTTAGTTTGGGTTTAGGTTTATTTTATTTTGTTTATTTTATTTTTATTTTAGGTTTAGGTTTTTTTTTTAGTTTAGGGTTTAGGTTTTATTTTATATTTATTTTTTGGTTTTATTTTTAGGTTTAGTTTTTAGGTTTAGGTTTTTATTTAATTTTTATTTAATTTTGTTTTAAGTTTATTTTATTTTTATTTTACTTTAGTTTTTATTTTATTTAAGATTTTTATTCCTAGGTTTATTTTATTTTTAGTTTAGTTTATGTTTTTTATTTATTTTATTTTACTTTATTTTTATTAGTTTTTTTTTAATTTTAGGTATAAGTTTGGGTTTTAGTTTAGGCTTTTATTTTATTTTATTATTTTATTATACTTAGGTTTAGGTTTTTTATATATTTTATTTTTAGGTTTTATTTAGTTTAGGTTTAGGCTTTTATATTTTTAAGGTTTAGGGTTTAGGGCTTAAGGTTTAGGCTAAAGGGTTTTAGGGTTTAGGGTTTAAGGTTAGGGTTTATGGTTTAGGGTTTAGAGTTTAGTGTTTAGGCTTTAAGGTTTAGGGCTTTTAGGGTTTAGGGCTTAGGGTTTTAGGTTTATTTTATTCTATTTATTTATTTTCATTTTAGGTTTAGTTTTTCTTTTTAGTTTAAGATTTAGGTTTTTTTATTTATTTTTGGTGTTATTTTTTAGGTTTATTTTTTAGGTTTAGTTTTTATTTTATTTTATTTTATTTTTAGATTATTTTATTTTGATTTTTTGTTTAGTTTTTATTTTAAACACTACATTTGCCAGTCCCATGCCCAGATGTGAAAAGTGGAGGGTTGCGCTAGGTAGTCGACATCCAGTGTAAAACTTGTCGAAATAATCATGACATGAATCCTTTAAATCATTGTGTTAATGTTAGGGCATCCCCTGGAAGCGACGCATTGTATGGCTTGAATATAGTGAAAAATGTGCAAGGGCCTGGATCGGTGCATGTGTGTGTTAAATAAGCAAGGGTTCCAACATTATGGATAGATGTGGGCAAAGAAGTTAGTCCATGAAACTAGAATTAGGTTAGGATCTTGGAATATAGGTACTCTTACAAATAATTTAATGGAATTAATAGATATTATGGTTCATAGAAAGATAAATATTTTATGTGTTCAAGAAACTAAATGGGTTGGGGAGAAGGCCAAGGAGATTGATAGTTTAGGTTTTAAACTTTGGTATTCAGGTAGAAGTCAAAATAGAAATGGTGTAGGTGTGATTAAAGATAAAAGTTTGAAGGATAATGTTATAAATATTAATAGATGTGGAGATAGAATTATAGATTTAAAGATTATTGTTGATACTAAGATTATCAATGTTATAAGTGTTTATGCTCCTCAAGTTGGTTTGGATGTAAGCTCAAAAGAAAAATTTTTGAATGAATTAGAGGGATTAATACAAAAGATACCTCTTGAAGAAAAAGTATTTATTGGAGGCGATCTAAATGGACATGTTGGTAGAGTGGTAGAAGATTTTAAAAGTATTCATGGTGGTTATGGATTTGGAGTGACTAATGAAGAAGGTATGACTATATTAGATTCTGTCGTAGCTTATGATTTTGTAGTTGCTAATACTTTATTTAAGAAAAGAGATGAACATAGTATTACTTATAAAAATGGATCTAGTAAAACACAGATTGATTATTTTCTGATAAGAAAAATAGATCGTTTAGATTGTAAAGATTGTAAGGTCATTGCAAGTGAAAGTTTAAGCACCCAACATCGATTGTTAGTTTTAGATTTTAAGATGAAAGATTGTAAGAGGAAGAATAAATCAAATTATTGTATTAGGATTAGATAGGGACACTTAAAAAATATAAATAAAAATATTTTTAAGAGCAAGTTACAAAAGCTTAGAATTTGGGATGTTCATAACGAAGCTAATATTATGTGGGAAAAAAAAGTAGCAAATTAAGAAATTAAATTGCTAAAATGTGCTTGGAGAATCAAAAGGAAAAGCTTCTTTTAATAAAAATAATTGGTGGTGGAGTCAGAGTGTGCAAGAAAAGATAAGAAATAAGAAACATTGTTATAAAATTTGGTTTAGATGTAAAAATTTGGAGAATTGGGAAAGATATAAAGTGGCCTGTAGAGATTCTAAGAAAGTAATATATGATGCAAAAAAATTTAACCTTTAGTGATTTATACAATAGATTAGATACGAAAGAAGGTGAAAGATGTATGTATAAGTTAGCCAACCAAAGAGATAGGAGAAGTAAAGACCTAGTTCAAGTATGAAAATAATAAAGTTCTTTTCTTAGAAAAGGATATTGAAAATAGGTGGATGAGGTATTTTGATAAACTTTTCAATGAAGGATTTGAAAGTGATTGATTTTAGCAACCTTAATACCTAAACAAAAATAGAAAATTTTATTTTTTATCATATTAGTAAATCAAGTTAGAGATTCTTTATAGAAATGAAATGAAATGTGATATTCCAATAGAAGTGTGGAAATGTTTAGGAGATGAAATAAATGGCTTAAAAATATTAAATTTTAAATCAAAAAAAAAATATGCTAGATGAGTGGAGAAAGAGTTTGTTGGTTCCTATATTTAAGAATAAAGGTGATGCACAAGAGTGTGCAAATTATAGAGGAATTAAGTTAATGTGTCATACATTAAAATTATGGGAGAGAGTAATTGAGCATAGGTTACGATGTCATACAAAAGTTTCTCACAATCAGTTTGGTTTCATGTCAGGTAGATCTAATATGGATGCTATACATTTGTTAAGAGGTTTGATGGAGAAGTATAGAGAAAGTAAGGATGATCTACATATGATATTTATTGATTTAGAGAAAGCTTATGATAAAGTTTCAAGGGATGTTCTGGAGTTCTAGAATGAAAAGGAGTGTTGGCTATATTCAAGTCATTATGGATATGTATACTAGATGTTACTTGTGTCCAAACACAAGGAGGATTGACAAAATATTTTCCTATTTCAGTTGGATTACATCAAGTTAATGTGTCATACATTAAAATTCTGGGAGAGCGTAATTGAGCAGAGGTTACGATGTGATACAAAAGTTTCTCATAATCAGTTTGGTTTCATGATAGGTAGATCTACTATGGATGCTATACATTTGTTAAGAGGTTTGATGGAGAAGTATAGAGAAAGTAAGGAGGATTTACATATGATATTTATTGATTTAGAGAAAGCATATGATGAAGTTTCAAGAGATGTTCTTTGGAGCATTCTAAAATAGAAAGAGTTAATATTGGTTATATTCAAGTCATTAAGGATATGTATACTATTACTTGTGTCCAAACACAAGGAGGATTGACAAAATATTTTCTCATTTCAATTGGATTACATCGAGGATCAGCTTTAAGCCCTTATCCTTTTGCTTTAGTTATGGATGTTCTTACTAGGTATTTACAGGAAGATGTACCTTGGTGTATGCTTTTTGCTGATGACATTCTTCTTATTGATAAGACTAGAGTGGGAGTCCAAGAGAAACTTGAATTATGGAGGTCAACATTAGAGTCTAAAGGATTTCATTTAAGTAGATCTAAAACTGAATATATGGAGTATAATTTTTATTGTAGAAGTTCTAGTGGTAATGTTAGGACATTAGCTGAACAAGTCATTAATATGAGTGAGCGATTTAGATATTTAGGCTCTATTATTCAAAATGATTGTGAAATAGATGGAGATGTTATTAGAAGAATTCAAGTTGGATGGTTGAAGTGGAGGAATGCATCTGGCCTGTTGTGTGATGGAAAAGTTCCACTTAAACTTAAGGGAAAATTTTATAAGATGGTGGTAAATGGCTTATGGTGCGATGTTGGCCAATAAAAGAGAAGCATAACAATAAGTTAAGTGTTACAGAGATGAGGATGCTCAGGTGGATGAGTGGCTATGTTCGAGAAAAAGTTTGAGTAGCTCTAGTGGTAGATAAGATTAGAGAGAGTCACCTTAGATGATTTGACCACATAAAGCGGTCATCCAATGAGATTAGATGCATTAGATTTACTTATGTTAAGAAAGGTAGAGGTAGACCTAAAATACTTGGTTAAGATGTATAAAAATGACCTTAGTATACTTGAATTAAATGAGAATTTGACACATAATAGGACACAATGGAGCGAAGGATTCATGTAGTAACCCCATATAAAGGCTTGTTATTGTAATTATTTATTTAGTTTTTATTTTATGTAAGTTTTTTATTGTTAGGTTTATTTTATTATTTAGTTTAGTTTAGGTTTTTATTTAATTTATTTTATTTTAGTTTATTTTTATTTTATTTTATTTTAGGTTTAGGTTATTATTTTTTTTAATTTTTTTATTTTATTTAGATTTAGGTTTTTTAATTTATTATATTTTTAGGTTTTATTTAATTAAGGTTTAAGTTTTTAGGGTTTGGGATTTAGGGTTTAAGATTTAGGGTTTAGGGTTTAGGGTTTTAGTGTTTAGAGTTTTAGGGTTTAGGGTTTAGGGTTATGGTTTAGGGTCTAGGGTTTTGGGTTTCAGGTTTAGTGTTTAGGCTTTAGGGTTTAGGGTTTTTAGGGTTTAGTGTTTAGGGTTTAGAGTTGAGGGTTAGGGTTTTTTTATTTATTTTTTGGGTTTACGATTTAGGCTTTAAGGATTAGGGTTTAGGTTTTATGCTTAGGGTCTAGGTTTTAGTTTAGGGTTCAGAGTTTTTGGTTTTTTTAACATAGAACAAATTCAGATTCAACATTTCTTCTTTTTGATTTCATCAACCAAGTAACACACCAAGTTCTCTAAGACACAAACGATGCCATAGATCAAAAATAAGCACACACAGAGCAAATCAAAAACCCTAAATAACTGGAATCATTTCTACTATAAGGACATAGTTCCATAAGCAGTAGATCGGATCAGCCATTCTTCAGTTTCTTCAGTTCCCATCAGAACCACCCAGGCCTCTTGAGTAGCTGGATCCACCATCATTTCCTGAAACACTTATTCTTTCACCACCATGGCTGTAACCTCCGTCCCTCCTCCTCCATAACCACCACTACTCTGACCACCTCCTCCATATCCCACCTCCAGATCCCCACCACCGGTCATAACCACCACCTCCCCGCCTCCACTACGACCTAGACTCTGGTTGGCCGGTGATGTTCCTACCGTCAAGGTTTTGCCCATTCTTTGGGGTTAGGTTTAGGTTTAGGTTTATTAGGTTTTAGGGTTCAAGTTTATTTAAAAATTTATTTAATTACTTAGGATCATGTTTAGGTTTGGGGTTTAGGGTTTAAGGTTTAGGGTTTAGCATTTAGGGTTTAGGGTTTAGGGTTTAGGGTTTAGGGTTTAGAGTTTAGCTTTTTAGTGCTTATGCTTTTAGGATTTAGGGTTTTTTCGGGTTTAGGGTTTAGGGTTGTAGGCCTAAGGTTTAGGGTTTAGGGTTTAGGATTTAGGGTTTAAAGTTTTTTTCTTTTTTTTGAAATTAAGTAAATCGGGAGGTTTATGTTTATTTTATATATTTAGTATATCTTTTATTTATTTTTGTTTACTTTATTTTATATTCTTATTTAGGTTTGTTTTTTTATTTAATTTAGTTTATTTATTTTAGGTTAATTTATTTTAGGTAAGGTTTTTTATTTTAGTTTATTTTTTAGGTTTAGATTTAGGTTTTGGTTTATTTTTTAGTTGAATTTTATTTTAATTTTATTTTTTAGGTCTAGGTTTTATTTTCTATTTTTAGGTTTAAGTTAAAGTTTTTATTTTTACTTTTTAGGTTTAAGTTTTAGGTTTTTATTTTGGGTTTATTTTTATGTTTTATTTTAGTTTAGGTTTTGGTTTATTTTTAGTTTAGTTTATTTTATTTTGTTTAGGTTTAGGTTTAGGTTTAGTTTATTTTAGGTTTAGGATTAGGTTTTATTTATTTTAGTTTAGTTCATTTTAGTTTAGGTTTAGGTTTATTATATTTTTTTATTTTATTAATATTCTAGGTTTAGTTTTTTTTATGGTTTAGGTTTTATTTTTTATTTATTTTTTGGTTTTATTTTTAGGTTTAAATTTTAGGTTTAAGTTTTCATTTATTTTTTATTTTATTTTATTTTAGGTTTACTTTATTTTTATTTTACGATTAGTTTTATTTTTTTTAGGTATTTTATTCAGAGGTTTATATTATTTTATAGATTAGTGTAGGTTTTTATTTATTTTATTTTAGTTTATTTTTACTTTTTTAGTTTATTTTATTTTTAGGTTTAGTTACAAGTTTAGTTTATGTTTTTATTTTATTTTATTTTTTAATTTATTTAAGTTTGGGATTTATTTATTTATTTTATTTTAAGGTTTTGTTTAGTTTAGGTTTAGATTTTTTGATTTTTAGGGTTTAGGGTTTAGGGTTTAGCATTTTAAGGTTTGGGTTTTAGAGTTTAGGTTTAAGGTTTAAGGTTTAGGGTTTAATGTTTAGGCTTTGGGGATTAGGGTTTTAAGATTTAGGGTTTAGGGTATAGGGTTAGCTTAGGGTTTAGGATTAGTGTAGGTTTATGGTTTATGGTTTAGCTTTTAGGGTTTAGGGTTTTTTGGTTTAGCGTTTAGGGTTAGTTTAGATTTAGGGTTTAGGGTTTTTGGGTATTTAGGTTTAGGGTTTAAGTCAGGGTTTAGCTTAACATTTAGGTTAGGTTATAGTTTAGTGGTAGTTTAGGGTTTTAGGTTTAATGTTTAGGGTTTAGGGTTTAGAGTTTATTAGGGTTTAGGGGTTTAGAGTTTTAGGGTTGAGGGTTTAGGGATTAGGATTTAGGGCTTAGGGTTTAGGGTTTAGTGTTTAAGATTTTTTTAATTTAGGTTTAGGTTTATTATGTTTTAGGGTTTATGTTTAGTTTTTAATATATTTAGTTACTTTAGGATTAGTTTTAGGGTTTGGGGTTCAGGGTTTAGGGTTTAGGGTTTTGATTTAGGATTTAGGGTTTAAGGTTTTTTTTCTTTTTTAAAAAAAATTAAGTAAACCCGTAGGTTTTAGTTTATTTAGTTTATTTTTTATTTATTTTAGTTTACTGTACTTTTTATTTTTTTTAGGTTTATTTTTATTTTTATTTAGTTTAGTTTATTTATTTTAGGTTAATTTATTTTAGTTTAAGTTTTTTATATTTGTTTATTTTTTATGTTTTGTTTAATTATATTTTGTTTATTTTTTTGGGTTTAATTCCTTAATTTAGTTTAGGGTTTATGTTTTACTTTTTCTTTATTTTTAAGTTTTACTTTAAGTTTTTTTTTTTTTTTTAGGTTTAGGTTTTATTTATTTTTTATTTTATTTCATTTTAATTTTAATTTATTTTTATTTTATGTTTAGTTTTATTTCATTTAGGTTTTTTATTCATAAGTTTTTTTTATTTTTTTAGTTTAGTTTAGGTTTTTATTTATTTTATTTAAGTTTATTTTTACTTTTTTATTTTACTTTATTTTTAGGTTTAGGGTTAGGTTTTAGTTTACATTTTTATTTTATTTTATTATTATTTTATTTAGGTTTAGGTTTATTTATTTATTTTATTTTTAGGTTTTATCTCATTTAGGTTTAGGTTTTAAGGTTTAGGGTTTAGGGTTTAGGGTTTAGTGTTTTAGGTTTAAATTTTGGGTTAAAGGTTTAGGGTTTAGTGTTTAGGGCTTAGGGTTTAGGGTTTTTAGGATTTAGGGTTTAGGGTTTAGGATTTAGGGTTTAGGGTTTAGGGGTAGCTTATGGTTTTTGATTAGTTTAAGGTTTAGGGTTTAAGCATTAGGGTTTTAGGTTTAGGTTTTAAAGGTTTAGGAGGTTTAAGGTTTAAGTTTAGTTGGAGTTTAGTTAGTTTAGGGTTTAAGTTTAGGTTTAGGTTCATTTAGGGTTTAAGTTTAGGAGAGTTTAGGTTTTAGGTTTAGGTTGGTTAAGTTAGGTTTATAGTTTAGGGTTTAGGTTTAGGAGTTTAAGGTTTAAGTTTAGTTAGTTTAGGTTTAAGTTATCAGGGTTTAGGTTTAAGTTTAATGTTTAGGTTAGGTTTAATTTATGAATTTGGTTTAGGGTTTAGGGTTTGATTTAGATAGTTTAGTTTTTAGGGTTTAGGTTTAGGAGTTTGGGTTTAGATTAGGGTTTAAGGTTTTCGAGTTTATGCTTTTAGGGTTTAGGGTTTTTTAGGGTTTTGAGTTTAAGGTTTAGGGTTTAGGGTTTATGGTTGTAGGTTTAGGGTTTAGGGTTTAGTGTTTAGGATTTATTTTTTAAGGTTTATTTCTTTTTTTAAATTAAGTAAACCAGTAGCTTTAGATTTACTTAGTATATTTAGTTTAGTTTTTATTTAATTTAGTTTACTTTATTTTTTTATTTTTTTTAGCTTTATTTTCCATTTTAATTTAGTTTACTTAATTTATTTAGATTTTAAATTAAGTAAACCAGTAAGTTAATTTATTTTAGTTTCAGTTTTTTATTTTAGTTTATTTTTAATGTTTAGGTTTAGGTTTAGGTATTTTTTACTTTAATTTAATTTTGATTATATTTTTTATGTTTAGGTTTTATTTTTTATTTTTAAGATTAGGTTTAGGTCTTTATTCTTATTTTTTAGTTTTAGGTTTTAGGTATTTATTTTAGGTTTTATTTTTTAGTTTAGGTTTAGGTCTATTTTTGGTTTATTTTGTCTTATTTAGTTTAGGTTTAGGTTTAGGTTTAGTTTATTTTAGGTTTAGGTTCTTTTTTTAGTTTAGGGATTATGTTTTATTTTCTATTTATTTTTAGGTTTAGATTTTTATATATTTTTCATTTTATTTTATTTTAGGTTTATGTTATATTTATTTTACATTTAGTTTTATTTTATTTATGTTTTCTATTCATAAGTTTTTTTAATTTTTTAGTTTAGTCTAGTTTTTTATTTATTTTATTTTAGTTTATTTTTACTTTTTTATTTTATTTTATTTTTAAGTTTTGGTTTCTACTTTAACTTTTGTTTTTATTTTATTTTATTATTTCATTTAAGTTTAGGTTTTTTATGTATTTTATTTTAGGTTTTGGTTAGTTTAGGTTTAGGTTTTTAAGTTTTTAGGGTTTAGGGTTTAGAGTTTAGGGTTTAGGGTTTAAGGTTTAGGGTTTAGGGTTTTAGGCTTTAGGGTTCAGGGTTTAAGGCTTAGTTTTTTAACTTTAGGGTTTATTTAGGATTTAGGGTTTAGGGTTAGCTAAAGGTTTAGGATTAGTTTAGGAGGTTTGTTTAGATTTTTTAGGATTTAGGGTTTGAGGCCTTTAGGGTTTTGGGTTTATGGTTTAGAGTTTAAGTTTAGGATTAGGTTGATTAGGGTTTAAGGTTTAGTTTAGGGTTTAGGTTTAGCAGGTTTAGTAGTTTATGGTTTAGGTTTAGGGTTTAGGGTTTTAAGTTTAATTTAGGTTAGTTTAGGGTTTAGGAGTTTAGTTTGGTTTAGGTTTAGGGTTTAGGTTTAGGTTTAGGGTTTAGGGTTTAAGCCTTTGGTTTTTTTTAAAATAAAATTAATTAAACTTGTAGGTTTAGGTTTATTTAGTTTATTTTATTTTTTATTTTTATTTAGGTTTATTTTTTTATTTAGTTTGGTTTATTTATTTTAAGTTTATTTATTTTAGTTTAGGGTTTTTATTTTAGTTTATTTTTTAGGTTTAGGCTTAGGCTTAGGTTTATGTTTATTTTTTAGTTTAAATTTATTTATATTTTATTTTTTAGGTTTAGGTTTTATTTTTATTTTTTATTTTTTGGTTTAGGTTCAGATTTTTATTTTATTTTTTTTAGGCTTAGGTTTTAGGTTTTTATTTTAGTATAATTTTTAGGTTTTATTTTTTTAGTTTAGGTTTAGGTTTATTTTTAATTATTTTTATTTTATTTAGTTTAGGGTTTAGGTTTTGTTTATTTTAGGTTTAAGTTTATTTTATTTTATTTATTTTACATTTAAGTTTTTTTTAGTTTAGGGTTTAGGTTTTATTTTTTTATTTATTTTTAGGTTTACTTTTTAGGTTTAGGTTTTTATTTAGATTTTATTTTGTTATATTTTAGGTTTATTTTATTTTTATTTTACATTTGGGTTTTATTTTATTTAGGTATTTTATTTTTTAGGCTTATTTTATTTTTTAATTTAGTTTTGGTTTTTAGTTTAGCTTTTATTTTTTATTTATATTATTTTTTGGTTTAGGTTTAAGTTTTAGTTTAGGTTTTATTTGAAATTTTGTTATTTTATTTAGGTTTAGGTTTTTTATTTATTTTATTTTTAGGTTTTATTTAGTTTAGGTTTAGGTTCTTAGGTTTTTATGGTTTATGGTTTATATTTTAGGGTTTTGGGTTTTGGGTTTAGGGTTGTAGGTTCTAGGGTTGTAGGTTTAGGGTTTAGGTTTAAGTTTTAGGGTTTAGGGTTTTAAGGTTTAGGGTTTAGGTTTAAGGTTTAGGGTTTAGGGTTTAGGGTTTTAGGGTTTAGGTTTAGGTCTAGGATTTAGGTTTAGGGTTAGGGTTTTATTTTTATTTCTTTTTTTATTTTTTTTTAAATTTGGGTAGGTTTAGGTTTATTTTGTTTATTTAGTTTGCTTTTTTTATTTTAGTTTATTTTATTTTTTAATTTTATTTAGGCTTATTTTAATTTTTATTTAGTTTAGTTTATTTATTTTAGGTTTATTTTTTTAGTTTAGGTTTTTTATTTTAGTTTAATTTTTAGGTTTTGGTTTAGGTTTAGGTTTATTTTTTTAGTTTTGTTTTATTTTTATTTTATTCTTTAGGTTTAGGTTTTGGTTTAGGTTTTTATTTTATTTTATTGGTTTTGGTTTTAGGTTTTTATTTTAAGTTTATTTTATGTTTTGTTTTTTATTTTAGGTTTAGGTTTACTTTTAGTTTATTTTATTTAGTTTATGTTTAGGTGTAGGGTTAGCTTTAGGTTTAGGGTTAGTTTAAGGTTTATTGTTTAGGGTTTAGGGCTTGTAAGGATTAGGCTTAGGGTTTAGGGTCAGTTCAGGGCTTAGGGATTAGAGTTTTAGGGTTTAGGGTTAGGGTTAGCATTTTGGGTTTGGTGTATAGGGTTTAGGGTTAGTCTAGGGTTTAGGGTTTTTTAGGGTTTAGGGTTGTAGGTTTAGGGTTTAGGGTTTATGGTTAGTTTTATGGTTTAGGGTTTAGGGTTTAAGGTTTAGGATTCAGGCTTTAGAATTTATGATTTATGATTTATGATTTAGGGTTTAGGGTTTATGGTTTTTTAAAACATTAAAAAAATAGGTTTAGGTTTATTTAGTTTATTTTTTATTTATTTTAGTTTATTTTATTTTTATTTTTATTTAGGTCTATTTTTTTATTTAGTTTAATTTATTTAATTTAGTTCTATTTATTTTAGTTTAGGTTTTTTATTTTAGTTTATTTTTTTAGGTTTGGGTTTGGGTTTATGTTTATTTTTTAGTTTATTTTTATTTATATTTATTTCTAAGGTTTAGGTTTTATTTTTTATTTTTAGGTTTATGTGTGGGTTTTATTTTTTATTTTTTAGGTTTTAATTTTAGGTTTATTTTTAGGTTTCTTTTAAGTTTAGGTTTAAGTTTATTTTAGTTTATTTTTATTTGATTTAGTTTAGGGTTTAGGTTTAGGTTAAAGTTTTATTTATTTTTGTTTAGTATATTTTAGTTTAGGTTTATGTTTATTTTATTTTGTTTATTTTAGATTTAGGTTTTTTTTTTAGTTTAGGGTTTAGGTTTTACATATTATTTATTTTAAGGTTTTATTTTTAAGTTTATTTTTTTTAGGTTTAGGTTTTATTTAGTTTTACTTTTTTTAGGATTTTGTCCTATCTTTCAAGATCTTTGATGGAAGTGGGAACCCACAATAACACATTGCACACTTTAGAGCAGTTGTTGCAATGCTACACGGTGGTAGCAACACACTCCTCTTCTGCCTTTTCATTAGTAGTCTGTCAGGTGTTACATTTGATTGGTATGCCACACCGGTGAAGAATTTTTTGTTGAGTTGGAGCACCTCTTCATCAAGAGGTTTCTTGGAGCTCAACAGAGGGTGATTGTAAACCTCATTGTAGAGAAACAGAAACTAAATGAGTCCTTATTGATTACATTCTCAGGTGGCACAACTTGAGCATGAAATGCGAACCACAGCCGTTCAAACAAAATGCCATTGAGATTCTTCTCAAGAATATCCATGGCTCGGTCGCCTTCATGCTTAAGGGATTTACCATCAAAACATTCGAGAAATTAATCAACAAGGTGGCTGGCCTACAATAGGAAGCCAAATAGTTTCCCTTTCCCAACCAATCATCCGTGCCCAAGCGAAGGTGTTTGAAGCTAGGGTGTATCGTGGATGAGGGAAGCGCGAGTTCAATATGAGAGACTACGAGTTCGACCTCCTTTGCCACCTCCTCTTCCACCACCCATCATACCGCAACCAACCACAATGACCATTTCCACCATCTCTCGACCCTAGGTGGTATTCATATCCAACGCCATGTAGCTACTTTCCACCTACTCTTGCCAATAGATTGAATAAGCCATATTCATTCAAGAGGGAGATAGTTAGGAAAATATTTTAGAATCTCTTAAAGAAAGTGGGTGAGAATGATGATCCTAGTTATTATCCCTACCATCGCATGTTAGGCCATGTCTTAGAGAATTGTATCACTTTTAAGGACTAGCCTGAGTGTAGCTATAAGTTGAGAGCGATAGTTATCCCTAAGGAATACTTATTAGAATAACCATCCAGTTCTATTAGAGTAATCCTTGGGGATACTTACGATCCTCTTAAGACCAAAGAAGGTTAAGATATCTCCCTATCCCGAACCTCAAAGAAGATCATTTCTAAGATCAAGAAACTTCCTTGTATGTGCTTGAAGTAGCTCAAATCTCCAACACAAAGGAAGGTTTTGCTGGTGCAAAGGATAACTCGGGCAGGGTGACAACCCTAGCGTGCGACAGACTCACCATACTTGCCGAGATAGTCTAGTAGCATAGCCCTGTTGAGTCGAACTCCCTCCACCATGCTACCACCTCTTACGCTAGCTCCTCTTACTAATGAGAAATGTATCTACAAATAAGGGCACTAAATCCCTTACTCCACTTACTTTACTTAATTTCTATCAAGTACCTCCTCCGAAAAAGAAATTAATGAAGAAAGCTAATTCTACTTATATATTGTCTACGATGCTCTTGATTTTTACTATTGAAAGCTCTTTGAGTCTAAATAAAAATAATAGCTCTAGTAGTTCCAATCCTTTCCTTTTTGATTCAGAGTCAAACTATCCTTCTTTGAATCAATCAGATTCACCTCTTGAGATTGACTTGGAGTCAAACTCAGGATCCCATAGGAGAAGGCGGTATGCCTAATGAGAAGGTAGAACTTTCCACAAGCTCATCATTCCAACAAGACACTGAAGTCGACCTGCACAGTGGCATAGTTCTACCTCCAAAGGTAGTACCTCAGGATAAGGGTAAGCAAGTCATTGGTTCGAGTGAGCAGATAGCCCCTCCATAGGATGCTCCACCCACGGATATGCTTATGGAGGACCAAGCTAGAGTTGATTACAATGTACTAGCTCACCTTAGAAAGTTTCCAGCTAAGTTAAACGTATACGATGCCCTTATCTTATCCAAAGAGATGAGGGAATCTCTAATCAAGGCCTTACTTGATCTAGAGATATGCTTAGCTCAGCTGACCACTACTAAAGAGGAGGCATGCCACTCGAAGGACATCTTAAGAGTTACATTCAGCGATGTAGACTTACTCTTAGGGACGGTCGAGCACAACCGCCTCTTTACATTATAGTGGATGTTGGTAGATACAGGCTATCCAAAGTTCTGGCTGACCCAGGAGTATCAGTCAATATTATGAGTCTAAGAACCTTTGCCTACTTGAGGATAGACATCTCCAAACTCAAAAAAGAAAGGATGATGTTGAGAGGATTCAGTGGACAAGGTGAGAGGGCATTGGGGTGTTTATTTTTGAGGTGGGGGTACTTTTTGAGGTGATCGGGTACAACATTGAGGTATTATGTACTATCTCAAAAGAGAGAGGTATCACCCTACAATGGACCTAATCACGTAATAAAGACACTTAAGGCATGATGGGTCTTCAAATGTACCAGATATTTTTCCCCTACTTTACATAGATAAATAAAGCAGGGTTTATATTAAACCAAGTTCTTAAGTTTCCTATGGAGGCAAGCCTCCATAGTTAATTACATCTTAGGAAATAAATTTCCTAAGAATACTCTTGATTAAAGTAGACAATTATCATCTCCAAATATTCTAAGGTTAGACTATCAAAAGATTGGTTGTATTTAAAAAATCAATTGGGAAAGTTCAAGGAGAAGACTTATTTTTGGAATCTAATGAAATAAGTAGAAAATGCTCATGATACTAGGAAGCCTAGTGATTGGGCTTTATAATTTTGAAGTTGAGGAGATTTATATGTTTTGAGTTGAATTTTTATTAGATTGCTAGGGCTTATTATCCACCAACACAAGGTTGTGGGAATGCCTAAGAGGTGAGGATTTATGCTCGTAGCCCGAAGGAAATAGCTATCTTATATTTAGGAAGATGATTGAAGATATAAATTTATTATGAGAAAATCAATTATTTTTGGATTGATTTGGATTAAGATTTGGCTAACTCCATGGGATAGGTCATATGGCTTAGGAAGGGTTTCAAGTTTGGATTTGATCATGGGCTTCAATCATTTGGTTTTGAAATTTGGGTTTGGATTTGGATTTGAATTTTATGTTTGTATTGAAATTGAGGTTTTGTTTGAGAAGGTGAACATGGATTGGATTTGGGTTGTAGGGTAGGTGGATTATCCTAATCCATAAGGCGTAACCTAATCCTATGGTTATCCCTCCTAAGTCTTTAGGCTTAGGTGAAGTGTTTACCTAATTGTTAGAAGTGTCTTATGACTAGGAAGTCTTAGTGTCTAGAAGACTCCTAAGTCTAAGATGGGAAGATTGAATCCACACTCCAAAAGTGAGGTCAACATGCATTAGGCTACATAATGCTGCCCTTGGAGATAGATGATTGGAAGATCGAAGCCAAGTTTCACATTATAAATATGGATACATGAGAACAACATAGTTCCATCCTCTCTACTTTAGTGTATGAATTTTGTGAGAGGTTGGATCATCTACTGTGTCAAAGGAGATCTCAAGCCATTTACAGTTCATGAGGTTGGCATATATAAGGATGTGGCTTACTACCTCCCTCAAAATTAAGAAGTCTATTCTCACGAACTTGGCCAAAGTTTAAGAATAAAAAAAGAAAAATAAAAAGAAAAAGAATGAAAAAAAGAAAAAGAAAAGGAAAGAGAAAATAAAAAAGAAAATAAAAGGGAATGGAAATAGACTTGGAGGAGGAAGTGGAGCATGGCATTGGATTCCTCCCACAGTTCGTTACTCCATTCGAACTTATAGGTAGGACGACCTGACCTTCATTAGGCAGAGGAAGAGGCTAGTTCAAAGGTAGTTCTAGGGGTGGAAAACCTCCTTATTTGCCACCCAATAGAAGATATGTCCCAGCTAGCAGGAGTACACCTGATATCCATATAGACATATAATGTAGTTCATAGGATGAGTCTTATATGGTTAGCACACCAACTCTTCTTAGCGATATTCCTTTGGAGGTGACACTTGAGCCAGATAGCGATGAAGGTCAAGCTCAAAAGCAAAGCATAAGTGTATGCAAGTCTATATGTGAAACAGTTTGACATTAGTTGGGAACCTTAGCTCTAACTCCACTTTCCTCTCAAAAAGCTGAGGGTTTGGTAGTTAAGGAAGCCCTAAGTCTTCCAAACATGCAAAGACTCAGAGGTTCTTTCTAGGAGCATCATCCTCAAGTCAAGAAGTTGATGTAGAACTTGAGGATGATTCATATAAGGATTTAATAGAATTACCCTTTTGATTGGTACTTTCCTTGTGCTCATAATTTAGCAAAGAAAGGGTTAATCCCACATACTTGGTCAAAGCACAAGTCAAACTACTTTGAAAGAATATGGAAGAACAAATGCAAAAGCTCTCAATCAAGACCGGGATTAGGATTCAGTATAGTAGGACCAATCGATGATGATGATTACTGCTTAGTCATGACCAATCATTTGGAATTTGATAAGTTTTTTTCAAATCACATTAACTCATATGAGGAGCTATGCTTAGAAACTTCAGATGATCTAGATGATTTTGAAGTCAAAGATGCACCGCTAGAGTTTCAAGAAGAGATCAAGTCAATCATTGACGCGCTCAAAGAAATCAACTTAGATAATGAAAAAGATCCACGCCCGACATACATCAATTCTTTGTTGAATGATATCGAAACTAATGACTTAGTTAGGCTATTTATTGAGTTTAAGGACTGGTTTTCATTGAGTTATAAAGAGATGCCTAGATTGGATCCTAACATAACAGTCCATAAACTAGCAATAGAGCCTACCGCTAACCCAATCAAGCAAGCGCCTAGATGCATGTGATTATACATAGAACAATAGGTTATTTCTGAAGTCAAGAAACTGATCAATGCTAGCTTCACCCTAGAAGAAAAATACCCCGGTTAGCTGATAATCCCAATTAAAAAGAGAATCACATATGAGTCAATTTTAGGGATTTAAATAAGGCATGTCCAAAGATGAATTTCCACTACCAATCCCCGAGTTGATGGTGGACATTGCTTCATCTCATGCGCCTTCTCTTTATGGATTGCTCGTGGATATAACCAAATAAAGATGGCCTAAAATGAAAGAAACACTACTTTTACAACCCCAATCACTATTGCATGGTCATGCAGGCTGCTTTTAAATCTTTGATGAACCCTCATCATCAAGTCAAGTTTGATGATCTTGTGGTCAGTAGAGAATCTCTTTGACTTAAGAGAAGTTTTGATAATTTAACCTCAAAATGAACCCCTTGAAGTGTGCATATGTAGTTTGGAAATTGGGTTTGTTATCCGACACCAGGGAATTGAAATCGATCCGAGAAGATCAAGGAGATATTAAAAATTCCACCCCATGAAATTTTAACTCAACTCGGATCAATCCAAGGGCAGTTGGCGTATCAAAGATGCTTTGTATACAACCTATCGAGAAGTTGTCAGCCATTCTCAGCACTTGTCAAAAATGATGCCAAGTTTAAGTGGGATGACAAGTGTTAGCATGCCTTCGAAGACATCAAGCATTACCAGATGACACTGCTGCTACTAGCAGCCCTTATCCCAGGCAAGCTGCTCATACTTTACACTGCGGTGTTAGATGACTCTTTGGTGCTTTATTGGCCCAAGCTAATGATGAATGGAAGAGAGAATCTACTACCTCGTGCATCATCTAATCCATACGAGGCTAATTATTCACCAGAAGCATTGCCTAGCTTTAATCTTTGCATCCCAAAAGCTACAACACTTCATGCTTCCTCATATTGTGAACTTAATCTCTAGGAATAATCCACTATAATATCTCATGACACGGTCGTTGCTATCAGGACGGTTGGCACGACGGTCCATGATCCTCTCATAATTTGACATTACCTTCGTACCCCTCCGTTCGATGGAAGGATAAGTGCTAGTGGATTTCTTAGCAGCACACCCACTTCTTGGGGACTCTCTACTTAATGATGATCTTCCGATGAAACAAATCATGAACTTAGGGGACACTAGCATTCACCACCGGAGATGTACTTTGATGGTGTGGCTTTTCTCAAAGAGGAGAAGAACCATAATCTACTATTACAAGAAAGGCAAAGGTAGGAATAATTCTTATCTCGACTGATGTGATGAGATTCTCATATCATCTCTCCTGCACCAACAACTAATATGAGGCTCGATTGTCTAGAGTTAAATGTTACTCTAAGCATTCATAACATAAATATCTTCGTGGATTCTCAACTAGTTGTCAACCAAATCACTAGGTCTTATTAGGTTATAAAGCCCAAGCTCCATCACCATCGCATGTGCACCATAGAATTATTGGCCCAAATCTCATAGATAATTTATATATAAGATCGATGAGAGCGTATGCTTTAGCTAAGCTTTACAAGGAGTTGGCATGTTCGAAGGATCAGTTCATATCAATAAAGGTCCAAAGTAGACAAGCCTTATCCCTTATTGATATTGAACTCATCAAAAAGTACTCTCCAGAAGGGGAGGTTTCCATTGCCAAGAAGGATGAGGAGTAAGATTGAAGGCAACTATTTATGGATTACCTAAATATAGGCTTACTACCTCAAGAGAAGTCCCAAGCCTATCAGATGAAGCAAAGGGCACTTTCCTATGCTCCTGTGGATGGTTTCTTATATCAGCTATCTTTTGATCATATATGGTTACTAGGGGTGTGCATTTGGTTGAATTGGATGGATTGAATGATAAATTTTTAAAATCCATTAGTTTTGGATTCCTAAAAATATTGAATCAACCTGACCAAATAAAATGCAAAACCAAACAAACCGAATAATAATTTGGTTCAATTATTTTGGTTTGGTTTTGGATAAACTGAAGTTGGCTACATTTAAAATTTATTTGCATAATTTTTTATTGTATAATGAACAAGCTATAAGAAAAATAATATAAATATAATCAAAATGCAATTAACTACTTTAGTGTATGGGTTCGATGTCATTCTTACATTAGAAGTCCAACTCCCATCACTAAGGATAGTTGTGGGTAGCAAGATCACAACAAAGCAGAACTCCAAGTTACGGTTAGAAGAACTCAAAGGTTTGGAGGAGAGATGCCTGCGGGCATGCCAAAACCTCAAGTTGTACAAAGCTAAAATGATTCAAGCTCATAATAAGTTGGTCCATCTTAGAGCTTTTCAAGTAAGAGAGCTTATTTTAGTTCAAAAGAGATTATTGCCCAATTATAAAATGCAAAGTTTGAACCCACTTGGGAAGGCCATTTTTCCATGACCAAAGGCCAAAAAAGAGGATCTTATTAATGATATCAGAGAGTGCCCAATGCTTCTAATCAATGGGCTTTACTTAAAGAAATATTATAAATCATGTTTGAAAATAATTATCATCAATGAAAATTCCATTTTGAATTTAATCTCTTCCATGTTGAAAGTATTCTTGTTTGAATTCTCCACGATGTGTTTAATGCGTGTAAGTTCAGCTGCATCCCATACTTCATCGATGCAACACAAACACTACAACCACACAAACATAAAAATAAATACATATCTTTTGCCCTGCCTACCTGTTGAGATAACGCTCCCTGGCACTCACTCGATTGCTCTAGGTTACGTGCTACCATGCTAGTGTGTCACTCCTTCTTGCTTTGGAAGATGTAAGTCTTCTATGCCTTCCTTTCTTTATATGGTCATTGCCCACTGATGAGCACCTTATTAGTTTTGTATGCCTTACTACGTGGCCAGTAAGCTAACTCATGTTGGCTTCATTTAAGAGGATGTGATTCTTCTATGCTTTCTTCTTAGATTAGCCTTCATGTACTGATTGGTTTGAGTATATTTAAGGTTTATGATAAGTCTCCTAGGGCTCCTTCCCTCTTGACTACTTTAAGTCTAGGTCCAGTCCTTCCTCAGGGAAAGTCTCTTGATGACTTTATCTCAAATAGTTAATGGAAAGTCTTTGAGGTTTAGGATTAAGTCATTCTTTAGATCTACTCTTAATGACATCTTCATTCAAGGTTTAGGGTTTGTTTAGGGTTTAGGGTTTAGGGTTAGTTTAGGGTTTAGCGTTTAGGGTTAGTTTAGGGTATAGGGTTTAAGGTTTAGAGTTTGGGATTTAGTGTTTAGGGTTTAGGGTTGTATGTTTTAGTGTTTAGGGTTTAGGGTTTATGGTTGAGGGTTTACGGTTTAGGGTTTAGGGTTTAGGGTTTTAGGGTTTAGGGTTTAAGGTTTAGGGTTTAGAGTTTAGGGTTTAGGGTGTTTAGGGTTTAGGATTTGGGGTTTAGGGTTTAAGGTTTTTTTAATAGAGAACAAATTCAGATTCAATGTTTCTTCTTTTTGATTTCATCAACCAAGTAGCACCCCAAGTTTTTTAAGACATAAGCCATGACATAAATAAAAAATGAGCACCCATAGAGCAAATCAAAAATCTTAGATAAGTAGAATTGTCTTTACTGTAAATAAATAATTCCATAAGTAGCAGATCAGATCGGCCATTCTTTAGTTTCTCTATTTCTCATCAGAACCACCCCCACCTCTCGAGTAGTGGGATCTTCATCATATCCTCATCTCTCCCCTTACCACCATGGGTGTAACCTCCTTCACTGTTCCCACCTCCATAAAGTTCTACCCATTCTAAAGGTATACAAAAATTTTAGGGTTTATAGTTAAGGGTTAGTTTAGGGTTTAGGGTTTGTGGTTTAGGGTTTAGGGTTGTAGGTTTTAGGTTTTAGGTTTTAGGGTTTAAGGTTTAGGGTTTAGGGTTTAGGGTTTAAGGTTTTATGGTTTAGGGTTTAGGGTTTAGTTTAGGGTTTAGGGTTTTAGGGTTTAGGGTTTAGGGTTTAGGGTTTAAGGTTTAGGGTTTAGGGTTTAGACATTAGGGTTTTAGGGTTTTGGGTTTAGGATTTAGGGTTGTAGGTTTAGGGTTTAGGGTTTATGATTTAGGTTTAGTTTTAGGGTTTAGGGTTTAGGATTTAGGGTTTTTTTTAAAAAAATTAAGTAAATTGGTAGGTTTAGGTTAATTTAGTTTATTTTTTTATTTATTTATTTTATTATTTTTTATTTTTTTAGATTTATTTTTTATTTTTATTTAGGTTAGTTTATTTATTTTAGGTTTATTTATTTTAATATAGGTTTTTTTATTAGTAGTTTATCTTTTAGGTTTATTTTTATTTTTTAGTTGAGTTTTATTTAATTTTAATTTTTAGGTTTAAGTTTTATTTTTATTTTTCATTTTTATGTTTAGGTTTAGGTTTTTATTTTATTTTTTTAGGTTTAGATTTTAGGTTTCTATTTTAGGTTTATTTTTCATTTTTATTTTTTAGTTTAGGTTTAGGTTTATTTTTATTTTATTTTATTTAGTTTTGTTTAGGTTTAGGTTTAAGTTTTTCTTATTTTAGTTTAGGTTTAGGTTTGTTTTATTTTATTTTATTTATTTTTATTTTAGGTCTAAGTTATTTTTAGTTTAGGGTTTAGGTTTGATTATTTATTTATTATTTAAGTTTAAGTTTTTATTTAGTTTTATTTTATTTTATTTTAGGTTTATTTTATTTTTAGTTTTTATTTTATTTAAGTTTTATTCTTAGATTTATTTTAGTTTTAGTTTAGTTTAAGTTTTTATTTATTTTATTATATTTTATTTTATTTTATTTTATTTTGTTTTTAGGTTTAGGTTTAGGGTTTAATTTAGGTTTTAATTTTATTTTATTTTATTTTATTTATTTTATTTTATTTAGCTTTAGGTTTTTTTATTTATTTTATTTTTAGGTTTAGTTTTTTAGTTTTTAGGGTTTAGGGTGTATGGTTTATGGTTTATAGTTTAGGGTTTAGGGTTTAGGGTTTAATGTTTTAGGGTTTAAGGTTTTAGAGTTTGGGGTTTAGGGTTAGGGTTTAAGGTTTAGGGCTTATGGTTTAGTGTTTAGGCTTTAAGGTTTAGGGTTTTGAGGGTTTAGGGATTATGGTTTAGGATTAACTTAAGGTTTAGGGTTAGTTTAGGGTTTAGGGTTTAGGATTTAGGCTTTAGGGTTTTCAGGGTTTAGAGTTTATGGTTTAGGTTTTAGGGTTTAGGGTTTAGAGTTATAGGGTTTAGGGTTCAGGTTTTAGGGTTTAGGGTTCGGCTTTAGGGTTTAGGGTTTATGGTTATGGGTTTAGGGTTTAGGGTTTGTAATTTAGGGTTTTTGAGGTTTAGGGTTTACGATTTTAAAAAAAAAAAATAAGTAAACTGGTATGTTTAGGTTTATTTAGTTTACTTAGTTTATTTAGTTAATTTTTATTTATTTTAGTATATTTTATTTTATTTATTTTTATTTTGGTTTATTTTTTATTATTTAGTTTATTTATTTTAGGCTTATTTATTTCAGTTTAGGTGTTTTATTTTAGTTTATTTTTTAGGTTTAAGTTTAGGTTTTTTTTAGTTTTGTTTTATTATTATTTTATTTTTTAGGTTTAGGTTTTATTTTTTATTCTTAGGTTTAGGTTTAGTATGCTTTTTTTTACATTTAGGTTTTAGGCTTTTATTTTAAACTTCTTTTTAGGTATTATTTTTTAGTTTTGGTTTAAGTTTATTGTTAGTTTATTTTATTTATTTTGGATTTAGGTTTTATTTATTTTAGCTTAGTTTATTTTAGATTAGGTTTAGGTTTATTTTATTTTTATTTTAGGTTTAGGTTATTTTTTAGTTTAGGGTTTAGGTTTTATTTTTTATTTATTTTTAGGTTTAGGTTTTTATTTAGTTTTATTTTATTTTATTTTATTTTAGGTATATTTTATTTTTCTTTTCTATTTAGTTTTTATTTCAATTAGGTTTTTTTTTTAGTTTACTTTTGGTTTTTATTTATTTTATTTTAGTTTAGTTTTATTTTATTTTCTATTTAGGTTTAGGTTTAGGTTTAGGTTTATGTTTAGGTTTAGGCTTTAGTTTAGGCTTTTATTATATTTTGGTTTTAGTTTTTTTATTTTTTTTATTTTTAGGTTTCTAGGTTTTTAGGGTTTAGGGTTTAAGATTTAGGGTTTAGGGTTTAGGGTTAGTTGAGGGTTTAGGGTTTAGGGTTTAGGGTTTATTGTTTGGGGTTTAGGGTTGAGGGTTTAGGGTTTAGAGTTTAGTTTTTTGGGTTTAGGTTTTAGGGTTTAGGGTTTAGGGTTTAGGGTTTAGGGTTTAGGGTGTAGGGTTTTATAGTGTAAGATTTAGGGTTTAGGGTTTAAGTTTTAGGTATAGGTTTTAGTTTAGGGTTTAGGGTTTTTGGTTTTTTTAAATAGAGAACAAAATCAGATTCAACATTTCTTCTTTTCGAATTCATCAACCAAGTAACACACCAAGTTTTCTAAGACACAAGCGATGATATAAATAAAATGAGCATGCATAGAGCAAATCAAAATTCCTTGATAACTAGCGTCTTTCTTATAAAGACACTATTCCATAAGTAGCGGATCATATCATTTGTTCTTGATTCTCGATTCAGATCCAGACCTCTCAGTGGCGGGATCCACCATCATATCCTTGATCTCTCCCGCCACCACCATGGCAGTAACCTCAGCCTTAACCACCACCTTTCACCCACCTCCATATCCACTAGCACCTCTAGATCCCCACCACCACTATGATGCCATGTCTACTATGCCTCCATGGATCTAGGCGAGCACGGTTGTGGTGATGTTCTGTCATCAGGTTACGCCCATTCTTAGAGGCTAGGTTTTGGTTTATTAGGTTTTAGGGTTTAGGTTTATTTTTTAATTTCTTTAGCTACTTTAGGTTTAGGTTAGGGTTTGGGGTTTAGGGATGAAGATTAAGGTTTATGATTTTGGGTTTAGGGTTTAGGGTGTAGGGTTTAAGGTTTAGGGTTTAGGATTTTAGGGTTTATGCTTTTAGGGTTTAATGTTTAGGATTAGGGTTTAGGGTTTTTTAAGATTTAGAGTTTAGGGTTTACGGTTTAGGATTTAGGGTTTAGAATTTAAGGTTTAGGGATTTTTTTTAAATTAAGTAAACCAATAGGTTTAGGTTTATTTAGTTTATTTTTTATTTATTTTAGTTTATTTTATTTTATTTTATTTAGGTTTATTTTTTATTTTTATTTAGTTTGGTTTATTTATTTTAGGTTTATTTATTTTAGTTTACATTTTTTATTTTAGTTTACTTTTTAGGTTTAGATTTAGGTTTATTTTTTAGTTGATTTTTATTTTTATTTATTTATTAGGATAAGGTTTTATTTTTTATTTTTATGTTTAGGTTTAGGGTTTTATAATATTTTTTTAGGTTTACATTTTAGGGTTTTATTTTAGGTTTAATTTTACATTTTATTTTTTAGTTTATGTATAAATTTATTTTTAGTTCATTTTATTTTATTTAGTCTAGGCTTAGGTTTAAGTTTAGTTTATTTTAGGTTTAGGTTTAGGTTTCATGTATTTTATTTTAGTTCATTATAGTTTAGGTTTAAGTTTATTTTATTTTTATTTTGTTTACTTTACATTTATTTTTGGTATAAGTTTTTTTTAGTTTAGGGTTTAAGTTTTATTTTTTATTTATTTTTAGGTTTAGTTCTTAGGTTGAGTTTTTTATTTTATTTTATTTTTATTTTACATTTAGTTTTAATTTTATTAAGGTTTCTTATTCCTAGGTTTATTTCATTTTTCAATTTAGTTTATGTTTTTCTTTATTTTATTTTAGTTTATTATTTTTTTTATTTTTTTTTTACTTTTAGGTTTAGGTTTAGGTTTTTATTTTATTTTCTTTTTCATTTTATTAAGTTTTAAGTTTATTTATTAATTTATTTTTTAGGGTTTATTTAGTTTAGGTTAAGATTTATAGGTTTTTAAGATTTAGGGTTTAGGGTATAGGGCTTAGGGTTTAGGGTTTAAGGTTTAGGGTTTATGATTTTAGGGTTTAGGTTTTATGGTTTAAGATTTAGGTTTAGGGTTTGGGTTTAGACTTTAAGGTTTAGTATTTAGGCTTTAGGCTTTAGGGTTTAGGGTTAGCTTAGTTTAGGATTTATAGTTTAGGGTTTAGGGTTTAGGGTTAGTTTAGGGTTTAGGGTTTAGGGCTTTAGGTCTTAGGGTTTAGGGTTTAGGGATTAGGGTTTAGGGTTAAGGTTTAAGGTTAGAGTTTAGGGTTTAGGGTTTAGGGTTTATGGTATAAGGTTGTAGGTTTAGCATTTAGGGTTTAGGGTTAGTTTTATGGTTTAGGGTTTAGGGTTTAAAGTTTAGGATTTAAGGTTTAGGGTTTAATGTTTAGGGTTTAGGTTATTATTTAAAAAAATTAAGTAAATCGATAGGTTTAGGTTAATTTAACTTATTTTTTATTTATTTTAGTTCAGTTTTTTTATTTAAATCTATTTTTTTTATTTAGTTCAGTTTACCTATTTTAGGTTTATTTATTTTAGTTTAGGTTTTTTATTTTAATTTATATTTTAGGTTTTGGTTTAGGTTTATGTTTATTTTTTAGTTTATTATTATTTTTATTTTATATTTTAGGTTTAGGCTTTATTTTTTAATTTTAGGATATTATTTAGGTTTTATATTATTTTTTTAGGTTTAGGGTTTAGGGTTTAGGTTTTTATTTTAGGTTTTATTTTTTATTTTATGTTTAGATTTATTTTAAATTAAAGTTTAGGTTTAGGTTTTATTTATTTTTTTAGTTTTTAGTTTAGGTTTAGGTTTATTTTATTTTTTAATTTATATTTAAGTTTTTTTTTAGTTTAAATTTTAGGTTTTATTTTTTATTTATTTTAAGATTTTAGTTTTAGGTTTATTTTGTAGGTTTAGGTTTTTATTTAGTTTTTTTATTTGAGGTTTATTTTTTTTATTTTACGTTTAGTTTTAATTTTATTAAGGTTTTTAATTCTTCAGTTTATTTTGTTATTTAGCTTTGTTTATATTTTTCTTTATTTTATTTTAGTTTATTTTTATTTTTTATTTTATTTCATTTTTTGGTTTAAGTTTAGGTTTTAGTCTAGGTTTTTATTTTATTTTATTTTTTTATGTTATTTATGTGTAGGTTTTTTTTTTAGGTTTTATTTAGTTTAGGTTTAGGTTTTTAGGTTTTAGGGTTTAGGGTTTAGGGTTCTCGGATTAGGGTTTTAGGTTTAGGGTTTTAAGAGTTAGGATTTAGGGTTTAGGGTTTAGGGTTTATGGTAAGGGTTTTGGTTTTAGGGTTTAGGGTTTCATGTTTAGGATTTAAGGCACAGGGTTTTTAGGGTTTAGGGTTAGCTCAGGGTTTAGGGTTTAGGTTTTAGGGTTTAGGTTTAAGTTTTAGGGTTTAGGGTTTAGGGTTTAGGGTTAGTTTAGGGCTTTGGGTTTAGAGTTTAGGGTTTTAGGGTTTAGGGTTTAGGGCATAGGGTTTAGGGTTTAGGGTTTATGGTTTAGGGTTAGGGTTAAGGTTTAGGGTTTATGGTTTAGGGTTTTGGGTTTAGGATTTTTTAGGGTTTAGGGTTGTAGTTTTGTCTAGGGTTTAGGGATAGTTTTAGGGTTTAGGGTTTAGGGTTTTAAAAAGAAATTAAACTTTTGCAGGTTTACTTATATTTAATTAATTTTTTATTTTAGTTTTTATTTTTAATTAGGTTTATTTTATTTTATTTAGTTTGGTTTATTTATTTTAAGTTTATTTATTTTAGTTTAGGTTTTATATTTTAGTTTATTTTTGACATTTAGGTTTAGGTTTAGGTTTATTTTTTAGATGAGTTTTAATTTTATTTTATTTTTTAGGTTTAGGTTTTCTTTTTTATTTTTAGGTTTAGGTTAAGGTTTTTATTTTATTATTCTAGGTTCAAGTTTAGGTTTTTATTTTATGTTTATTTTTAGGTTTTATTTTTTATTTTAGGTTTAGGTTTGTTTTTATTTTATTTTATTTTATTTAGTTTAGGTTTAGATTTAATTTATTTTAGGTTTAGTTTTATGTTTTCCTTATTTTAGTTCAGATATTTTAGTATAAGTTTTAGTCTATTTTATTTTGTTTATTTTTTTATTTTAGGTTTAGGTTTTTTTTTAAGTTTAGGGTTTAGATTTTAATTTTATTTATTTTAGGTTTGGTTTTTATTTAGTTTTTCTTTTATTATATTTTAGGTTTATTTTTTTATTTTACATTTAGTTTTTATTTTAATAAGATTTTTTATTCCTAGATTTATTTTATTATTTTAGTTTAGGTTTAGGTTTTTCTTTATTTTATTTTAGTTTAATTTTATTTTTTATTTTATTTTGTTTTTTTTTTAAGTTTAGGTTTAGGTTTTAGTTTATTTTTTTATTATTTTTGTTCTTTTATTTTATTAAGGTTTAGGTTTTTTTATTTATTTTATTTTTAGGTTTTCATTTAGTTTAGATAGGTTTTTAGGTTTTAGGGTTTATGGTTTAGGGTTTCAGGTTTAGGTTTTATGGTTTAGGGTTTCATGGTTTAGGGCTTTAAATTTTAGGCTTTAGGGTAAGGGTTTAGGGTTTAGGGTTTAGGGTTTAGGGTTTAGGGTTTAGTGTTTAGGCTTTAGGGTTTAGGGTTATTAGGGTTTAGGGCTTAGGGTTTTAAAATTTAGGGTTTAGGGTTGTTAGGGTTTAGGGCTTAGGGTTTAGGGTTTTAAGGTTTAGGGTTTAGGGTTTAGGGTTTAGGGTTTAGGTTTAGTATTTAAGTTTTTTTTAGGTTGGAGTTTAGGGTTAGTTTAGGTTAGTTTAGGTTTAGGGTTTAAACTTTTTTTATTTAGGTTTTAGGGTTTAAGTTAAATTGTTTAGGGTTTAGGGTTTTGGTTTTTAGGGTTAGGGTTAGGTTTTAGGGTTTTAGGGTTTGGTGTTTAGGTTTAGGTTTATAGTTTTAGGGTTTAGGGTTTTGGGTTTATGGTTTTAGGTTAAGGGTTTAGGGTTTAGGGTTTAGGATTTAGCTTAGGTTTTAGGGTTTAGGGCTTAGGGTTTTTTTAAAAAATAAATTAAATAAGCTGGTAGGTTTATGTTTATTAAGGTTATTTAGTTTATTAATTTATTTATTTTAGGTAATTTTTTTCTATTTATTTTTTATTTTGTTTGGTACATTTATTTTAAGTTTATTTATTTTAGTTTAGGTATTTTTTTATTTTAGTTTATTTTTTAGGTTTAGGTTTAGATTTATGTTTATTTTTTTATTTTTTTGAGGTTTAGGTTTTATTTTTTAATTTTTGGTTTATGTTTAGGTTTTTATTTGATTTTTTTTAGGGTTAGGTTTTAGGTTTTTATTTTAGGTTTATTTTTAGGTTTTTTTTTTAGTTTATGTTTAGGTTTATTTTTAATTTATTTTATTTTATTTAGGGTTTAGGTTTAGTTTAAGTTTAGTTTATTTTAAGTTTAGGTTTAGGTTTTATTTCTTTTAGTTTAGTTTATTTTAGTTTAAATTTAGGTTTATCTTATTTTTAATTAGGGTTTAGGTTTTTTTTAGTTTACGATTTATGTTTTATTTTTTATTTTTATAGGTTTGTTTTTTAGTTTTAGGTTTTTATTTTGTTTTTATTTTATTTAGTTTAGGTTTAGGTTTTTAGGTTTTAGGGTTTATGGTTCTTAGGGTTTAGGGTTTAAAGTTTAGGGTTTATGGTTCTTAGGGTTTAGGGTTTAGGGTTTAGGGTTTAGGCATAGGGTTTTTAGGGTTTAGGGTTTAGGGTTAGCTCAGGGTTTAGGGTTTAGGTTTTAGGGTTTAGGGTTTAAAGTTTAGCATTTTTAAGGTTTAGGGTTTAGGGTTTAGGGTTAGTTTAGGGCTTTGGGTTTAGAGTTTAGGGTTTTAGGGTTTAGGGGTTTAGAGCCTCGAGGTTTAAGGTTTAGGTTTAGGGTTTAGGGATTAGGAGTTAAGGGTTAAGGTTTGGGTTTATGGTTTAGGGTTTTAGGTTTAGGATTTTTTTTTAGGGTATAGGATTTTTTTTTAGGTTTAAGGATTTCAGGTTTAGGGTTTAAAAAAAATTGTAAACTTTAGCTTGGTTTAAATATTTAATTTAATTTTTTTATTTTTTTTTAGTTTTTTTTATTTTAATGGTTTATTTTTCTTTTTATTTAGTTTGGTTCATTTATTTTAGTTTATTTATTTTAGGTTTTAGAATTTAGTTTATTTTTTGACATTTAGGTTTTAGGTTTAGGTTTATTTTTTTAGATGAGTTTTAATTTTATTTTATTTTTAGGTTTAGGTTTTCTTTTTTATTTTAGGTTTAGGTTAAGGTTTTCATTTATTTTTAGGTTCAGTTTTGGTTTTATTTATGTTTATTTTTAGGTTTTATTTTTATTTTGGTTTAGGTTTGTTTTATTTTATTATTTTATTTATTTTAGGTTTAGATTTAATTTATTTTAGGTTTAGTTTTATGTTTTCCTTATTTTAGTTCAGATATTTTAGTATAAGTTTTAGTCTATTTTATTTTATTTATTTTATTTTTATTTTAGGTTTAGGTTTTTTTTTAAGTTTAGGGTTTAGATTTTAATTTTTATTTATTTTTAGGTTTGGTTTTTATTTAGTTTTTCTTTTATTATATTTTAGGTTTATTTTTTTTTATTTTACATTTGGTTTTTATTTTAATAAAAATTTTTATTCCTTGATTTAATTTATTTTTAAGTTTAGCTAGGGTTTTTCTTTATTTTATCTTTTAGTTTGGTTTTATTTTTATTTTATTTTGTTTCATCTTCAGTAGGTTAGGCCTTTATTTTATTTTATTATTTATGTTCCCTTTATCTTTACTTGGAGGTTTTTTTAATTATTTTATTTTTAGGTTCATTTAGTTTAGACTAGTCTTGTCTTGGCCCATGGCCATTCTAGGCCTGTGGCCCATAATTATTGTAGCTCAGGTGGCCCTTATAACTCAGTAATTAAGGTCACGGGGTGGCTCAGGGCCTGTGGGCTCAGTGGCCCAGCGGCTCAGGGCCTCAAAGCCCATGGTCTTTTAACCTCGGCCATATGGTCCATCTAGGTCACCTCAGTGGGCCTGCTGCTTCTGGCCTTTACATCTTGGGCTCAGCACTGGTTAGGGCCTCTAGTTGTCAGGGCTTCAGGCCCAGGGTCATGGCCTAACGTTAAGGTTTAACGTTTAGGGTTTAGGGTTTTAGGGTTTAGGGTTTAATGTTTAGGGTTAGGGTTAGGTTTTAGGGTTTAGGGTTTGGTGTTTAGGGTTTAGGGTTTATGGTTTTTTAGGGTTTAGGGTTTTGGGTTTATGGTTTTAGCTTAAGGGTTTAGGGTTTAGGGTTTAGGATTTAGCACTTAGGTTTTAGGGTTTAGGGCTTAGGGTTTTTTATTAAAATAAATAAATTAAATAAGTTGGTAGGTTTATGTTTATTAAGGTTATTTAGTTTATTTTTTATTTATTTTAGGTAATTTTTTTTTCTATTTATTTTTTATTTCGTTTGGTACATTTATTTTAAGTTTATTTATTTTAGTTTAGGTAATTTTATTTTAGTTTATTTTTTAGGTTTAGATTTAGATTTATGTTTATTTTTTATTTTGTTTAATTTTGTTTATTTTGAGGTTTAGGTTTTATTTTTAAATTTTTTGGTTTATGTTTATGTTTTATTTGATTTTTTAGGGTTAGGTTTAGGTTTTATTTTAGGTTTATTTTTTAGGTTTTATTTTTTAGTTTATGTTTAGGTTTATTTTAATTTATTTAATTTTATTTAGGGTTTAGGTTTAGTTTAAGTTTAGATTATTTTAGATTTAGGTTTAGGTTTTATTTCTTTTAGTTTAGTTTAGTTTATTTTAGTCTAAGTTTAGGTTTATCTTATTTTTATTTTTGGTTTAGGTTTTTTTTTAGTTTACGATTTATGTTTTATTTTTTATTTTTTATAGGTTTCTTTTTTAGTTTTAGGTTTTTATTTAGTTTTTATTTTATTTTATTTTAGGTATTTTTTATCTTTATTTTAATATTAGTTTTAACTTTATTAAGGATTTCTATTTTAGGTTTATTTTATTTTTTAGTTTAGTTTAGGTTTTTCTTCATTTTCTTCTAGTTTATTTTTATTTTTTTATTTTGTTTTATATTTAGGTTTAGATTTAGGTTTAAGTTTGGGTTTTTATGTTATTTTATTTAGGTTTAGGTTTATTTATTTATTTGATTTTTTGGTTTTATTTAGTTTAGGTTTAGGTTTTTAGGTTTTTAGGGTTTAGGGTTTAGGGTTTAGGTTTTGGGGTTTGGGTTTTAAGGTTTAGGGTTTTAGGGTTTAGGTTTTAAGGTTAGGGTTTAGGGTTTAGTTTTTAAGGTTTAGTGTTTAGTCTTTAGTGTTTAGGGCTTTTATGATTTAGGGTTTATGGTTTAGGGTTTAGGGTTTAGGGTTTAGAGTTTAAGGTTTAGTGTTTAGGCTTTAGGGAATAAGATTTTTAGGATTTAGGGTTAGCTTAGGGTTTAGGGTTAGTTTAGGGTTTAGGGTTTAGGCTTTTAGGTTTAGCATTTTTAGGGTTTTGGGTTTAAGGTTTAGGGTTAGTTTAGGGCTTAGGGTTTAGGGTTTAGGGTTTTAGGGTTTTAGGTATGGTTAAGGTTTAGGGTTTATGGTTTAGGTTTAGGGTTGTAGGTTTAGGTTCTAGAGTTTAGGGTTAGTTTTAGGGTTTAGGTTTAGGAATTTTTTTAAATAAAATTAAGTAAACCTGTAGGTTTAGGTTTATTTAATTTATTTAGTTAATTTTTTTTTTTTTTAGTTTATTTTATTTTTTATTTTTATTTAAGTTTATTGTTTATTTTTATCTAGTTTGGTTTATTTATTTTAGGTTAGGTTTTTTATTTTAATTTATTTTTTACATTTAGGTTTAGCTTTTATTTTTTATTTTTTATTTTTAGGTTTAGGTCTAGGTTTTTATTTTATTTTTTAGGTTTATGTTTTAGGTTTTTATTTTAGGATTATTTTTAGATTTTATTTTTTTATTTTATTTTATTTTATTTTATTTTATTTACTTTAGGTTTAGGTTTAGTTTATTTTAGTTTATATTTAGGTTTTATTTCTTTTAGTTTTTTTATTTTATTTTAATTTTATGTTTAGGTCCTTTTTTTAGTTTAGAGTATAGATTTTAGTTTTTATTTATTTTTAGGTTTATTTTTTAGGTTTAGGTTTTTTTAATTTATCTTGTATTTTATTTTAGGTTTATTTTATTTTTATTTTACGTTTGCTTTTATTTTAATAATTTTTTATTTCTAGATTTATTTTATTCTTTTAGCTTAGTTTATGTTTTTCTTTATTTTATTTCATTTTATTTTTAGGTTTAGGTTTAGGTTTTAGGTTAGCTTTTTACTTATTTTATTTTTTTTATTGTATTAAGGTTTAGTTTTTTTATTTATTTTATTTTTAAGTTTATATTTAGTTTAGATTTTGGTTTTTAGGTTTAGGGTTTAGGGTTAGTGTTAGGGTTTAGGGTTTAGGGTTTAGGTTTATGGTTTAGGGTTTGGGGTTTAGGGTTTAGGGTTTAAGGTTTTTTAGGATTTTAGGTTTAAGGTTGTAGGTTTATGGTTTATGGTTTAGGGTTAGTTTTAGGGTTTAGGGTTTAGGGTTTAAGGTTTAGGATTTAGGGTTTAGGGTTTAGGGTTTAGGGCTTAGGGTATTTTTTTAAAAAAATTAAATAAGCTGGAAGGTTTAGGTTTATTTAGCTTATTTAGTTTACTTTTTTTAATTTTAGTTTATTTTATTTTTATTTAGGTTTATTTTTTATTTTTATTTAGTTTTGTACTTTTATTTTAGGTTTATCTATTTTTCTTTAGGTTTTTCATTTTAGTTTAGGTATATGTTTATTGTTTAGTTTAGTTTTATTTTTATTTTAACTTTTAGGTTTAGGTTTTATTTTTTTAATTTTAGGTTTACGTTTATGTTTTTATTTGATTTTTTTAGGTTTAGGCTTTTGATTTTTATTTTAGGTTTATTTTAGGTTTTATTTTTAATTTATTTTATTTTATTTAGATTTTAGGTTTAGGTTTAGTTTATTTTACATTTAGGCTTAGGTTTTATTTATCTTAGTTTAGTTTATTCTAGTTTAAGTTTAGGTTTATTTTATGTTTATTTTAGGTTTACATTTTATTTTTTATTTATTTCTAGGTCTATTTTTTAGGATAAGGTTTTTATTTAATTTTTATTTTATTTTATGTTATGTTTATGTTATCTTTATTCTAATATTAGTTTTAATTTTATTAAGGTTTTTTATTTTTATGTTTATTTTATTTCATAATTTAGTGTTGGTTTTTCCTTATTTATTTTAGTTTATTTTAATTTTTTATTTTATTTATATTTAAGTTTAGGTTTAAGTGTTAGTTTGGGTTTTTATTTTACTTTATTTAGGTTTATGTTTTTATAATTATTTTATTTTTAGGTTTTAATTAGTTTAGGTTTAGGTTTTTAGGTTTTTACGGTTTAGGGTTTAGGGTTTAGGTTTAGGGTTTAAGGTTTTATGGTTTAGGGTTTTAGGGTTTAGTTTATTTAGTTCTATGTTTTCCTTATTTTAGTTCAGATATTTTATTATAAGTTTTAGTCTATTTTATTTTGTTTATTTTATTTTTATTTTAGGTTTAGGGTTTTTTTTAAGTTTAGGGTTTAGATTTTAATTTTTATTTATTTTTAGGTTTGGTTTTATTTAGTTTTCTTTTATTATATTTTAGGTTTATTTTTTTAGGGTTTATGATTTAGGTTTAGTTTTAGGGTTTAGGGTTTAGGATTTAGGGTTTTTTAAAAAAAATTAAATAAATTGGTAGGTTTAGGTTAATTAAGTTTATTTTTTTATTTATTTATATTTATTTTATTATTTTTTATTTTTTTAAATTTAATTTTTATTTTTATTTAGGTTAGTTTATTTATTTTAGGTTTATTTATTTTACTATAGGTTTTTTTTATAGTATTTTATCTTTTTGGTTTATTTTTATTTTATAGTTCAATTTTATTTTTATTCTATTTTTTAGGTTTAGGTTTTATTTTTTATTTTTTATTTTTATGTTTAGGTTTAGGTTTTTATTTTATTTTTTTAGGTTTAGATTTTAGGTTTCTATTTTAGGTTTATTTTTCATTTTTATTTTTTAGTTTAGGTTTAGGTTTATTTTTATTTTATTTTATTTAATTTAGTTTAGGTTTAGGTTTAAGTTTTTCTTATTTTAGTTTAGGTTTAGGTTTATTTTATTTTATTTTATTTATTTTTATTTTAGGTCTAAGTTATTTTTAGTTTAGGGTTTAGGTTTGATTATTTATTTATTATTTAGGTTTAAGTTTTTATTTAGTTTTTATTTTATTTTATTTTTGGTTTATTTTATTTTTAATTTTATTTTATTTAGGTTTTTTATTCTTAGATTTATTTTAGTTTAGTTTAAGTTTTATTTATTTTATTAGTTTATTTTATTTTATTTTATTTTGCTTTTAGGTTTAGCTTTAGTGTTTAATTTAGGTTTTAATTTAATTTTATTTTATTTTATTTCTCTTTAGGTTTTTTTATTTATTTTATTTTTAGGTTTAGTTTTTTTATTTTTAGGGTTTAGGGTTTATGGTTTATGGTTTATGGTTTAGGGTTTAGGGTTTAGGGTTTAATGTTTTGGGGTTTAAGGTTGTAGAGTTTAGGGTTAAGGTTTAAGGTTTAGGGCTTATGGTTTAGTGTTTAGGCTTTAAGGTTTAGGGTTTTGAGGGTTTAGGGATTATGGTTTAGGGTTTAGGGTTTAGGATTTAGGCTTTAGGGTTTTTAGGGTTTAGAGTTTAAGGTTTAGGTTTTAGGGTTTAGGATTTAGAGTTTTAGGGTTTAGGGTTCAGGTTTTAGGGTTTAGGGTTTGGGTTTAGGGTTTAGGGTTTAGGGTTTAGGGTTTTTGAGGTTTAGGGTTTATGATTTTTTTAAAATTAAATAAAGTGGGTTTAGGTTTATTTAGTTTACTTAGTTTATTTAGTTAATTTTGTTTATTTTAGTATATTTTATTTTATTTATTTTTATTTTGGTTTATTTTTATTTTTTTAGTTTATTTATTTTAGTCTTTATTTGGTTTAACTTTTTATTTTAGTTTATTTTTTAGTTTTAATTTTAAGTTTTTTTAGTTTTGTTTTATTTTTATTTAATTTTTTAGGTTTAGGTTTTATTTTTTGTTCTTAGGTTTAGGTTTAGTGTGCTTTTTTTTTACATTTAGCTTTTAGGCTTTTATTTTAAACTTCTTTTTAGGTATTATTTTTTAGTTTTGGTTTAGGTTTATTGTTAGTTTATTTTATTTATTTAATTTAGGTTTATTTATTTTAGCTTAGTTTATTTTAGATTAGGTTTAGGTTTATTTTATTTTATTTTAGGTTTAGGTTATTTTTTAATTTAGGGTTTAGGTTTTATTTTTATTTATTTTTAGGTTTAGGTTTTATTTAGTTTTATTTTATTTTTTTATTTTAGGTATATTTTATTTTCTTTTTTTATTTTTTTTATTCAATTAGGTTTTATTTTAGTTTACTTTAGGTTTTTATTTATTTTATTTTAGTTTAGTTTTTATTTTATTTTCTATTTAGGTTTAGGTTTAGGTTTAGGTTTATGTTTAGGTTTAGGCTTTAGTTTAGGCTTTTATTATATTTTGGTTTTAGTTTTTTTATTTTTTTTATTTTTTAGGTTTAGGTTTTAGCGTTTAGGGTTTAAGATTTAGGGTTTAGGGTTTAGGGTTAGTTGAGGGTTTAGGGTTTAGGGTTTTGTTTGGGGTTTAGGGTTGAGGTTTAGGGTCTAGGGTTTAGGGTTTAGAGTTTAGTTTTTTGGGTTTAGGTTTTAGGGTTTAAGGTTTTAGGGTTTAGGGTTTAGGGTTTAGGGTTTAGGGTTTAGGGTGTAGGGTTTTATAGTGTAAGATTTAGGGTTTAGGGTTTAAGTTTTAGGTATAGGGTTCAGGTTTTAGTTTAGGGTTTAGGGTTTTTGGTTTTTTTAAATAGAGAACAAAATCAGATTCAACATTTCTTCTTTTCGAATTCATCAACCAAGTAACACAAGTTTTCTAAGACACCTGGCATGACATAGATAAAAATGAGCATGCATAGAGCAAATCAAAATTCCTTGATAACTGAATCTTTACTAAAGACACTATTCCATAAGTAGATCATATCATCGTTAGTTCTTGGTTCTCAATTATGATAGATGCCCCACCTCTTGAGTAGGATCCATCATATCCTTGATCTCTCCCTTAGCCACCACCACTCCCAGCAGCTCTCTTGCCTCCACCACCCTTTGCTCACATTACCACCTCCATATCCACTAGCACCTCTAGATCCCCACCACCACTACGATAATTGCCTCTCATGCCTCCATGCGGCAGGCACGGTTGGGTGATATTGATTCGTCAGGTTACGCCCATTCTTAGCTAGTTTAGGTTTATTAGGTTTTAGGGTTTAGGTTTATTTTTTAATTTCTTTTTAGCTACTTTAGGTTTTTAGGGTTTGGGATTTAGGGATGAAGATTGGTTTATGGTTTAGGGTTTAGGGTTTAGGGTGTAGGGTTTAAGGTTTAGGGTTTAGGATTTTAGGTTTTAGGATTTTAGGGTTTAAAGTTTAGGATTAGGGTTTAGGGTTTTTTAAGATTTAGAGTTTAGGGTTTACGGTTTAGGATTTAGGGTTTAAAATTTAAGGTTTAGGGATTTTTTTTTTAAAATTAAGTAAACCTATAGGTTTAGGTTTATTTAGTTTATTTTTAATTTATTTCAGTTTATTTTATTTTTTTTATTTAGGTTTATTTTTTATTTTTATTTTGTTTGGTTTATTTATTTTAGTTTACGTTTTTTATTTTAGTTTACTTTTTAGGTTTAGGTTTAGGTTTATTTTTTACTTGATTTTTATTTTTATTTATTTATTAGGATAAGGTTTTATTTTTTATTTTTATGTTTAGGTTTAGGGTTTTATAATATTTTTTTTAGGTTTACATTTTAGGGTTTTATTTTAGGTTTAATTTTACATTTTATTTTTTAGTTTAGGTATAAGTTAATTTTTAGTTCATTTTATTTTATTTAGTCTAGGTTTAGGTTTAAGTTTAGTTTATTTTAGGTTTAGGTTTAGGTTTCATTTATTTTATTTTAGTTTATTATAGTTTAGGTTTAGGTTTATTTTATTTTTTTGTTTGTTTCGTTTATTTTTTTGGTATAAGTTTTTTTAGTTTAGGGTTTAAGTTTTATTTTTTATTTATTTTTTAGGTTTAGTTTTTTAATTTTATTTTATTTTTATTTTACATTTAGTTTTAATTTTATTAAGGTTTCTTATTCATAGGTTTATTTTAGTTTTCAATTTAGTTTATGTTTTCTTTTATTATTTTAATTTTTTAACTTTTAGGTTTAGGTTTAGGTTTTATTTTATTTTCTTTTCATTTAATTTTTTTAAGTTTATTTATTTATTTTATTTTAGGTTTATTTAGTTTAGGTTGAGATTTATAGGTGATTTAGAGGGGAAGTTAGTTTAGTGTGGGAAGGTCTGTTTAGAGATTTTATGGAAGATTTAGGTTTAGGTTTGGGCTGGTAGTAAGGTTTAGTTTAGGTTTAGGAGGGTTTAGGCTCTGTTTAGGAGAGATTTATCCTGTTTAGAGGTTTAGGGCCTGTGGCTTTAGGTTTAGGTTTATAGGGATTGGGTTTAGTGGTTTGTGAGTTTAGGTTTAGGGTTTAGGGTTTATGGTATAAGTTGTATATTTAGGGTTTAGGTTTATGGTTTATTTAGGTTTAGAGATTTAAGTTTAGGTTTAATGTTTAGGGTTTAGGGTTATTATTTAAAAAAAGTAACCAGGGTTTAAGTTAATTTAATTTATTTTAATTTTTTTTATTTTATTTTTTTATTTTTTATTTAAATCTATTTTATTTTATTTAGTCTATTTACTTATTTATTTATTTATTTTAGTTTAAGTTTTTTTAATTTTTTAGGTTTGGTTTAGGTTTTATTTTTTAGTTTATTATTATTTTATTTTATTTTAAGTTTAGGCTTTATTTTTAATTTTAGGATTTTGTTTAGGTTTTATTTTATTTTTTTAGGTTTAGGCTTTAAATTTTTATTTTAGGTTTATTTTTAGGTTTTATTTTTTATTTTAGGATTAAGTTTATTTTAAATTAAAGTTTAAGTTTAGGTTTAGGTTTATTTATTTTAGTTGATTTAGTTTAGGTTTTAGGTTTATTTTTATTTTTTTTATATTTAAGTTTTTTTTTAGTTTAAATTTTAGGTTTTATTTTTATTTATTTTAAGATTTTAGTTTTAGGTTTATTTTGTTTAGGTTTTATTTAGTTTTTTTATTTGAGGTTTTATTTTATTTTATTTTTAGTTTTAATTTTATTTTTATTTTTTTTTTTTAGTTTGTTTTATATTTTCTTTATTTTATTTATTTTATTTTTTATTTTATTTCATTTTGGTTTAAGTTTAGGTTTTAGTTTTATTTTATTTTATTTTATGTTATTTATGTAGGTTTTTTATTTATTTTATTTTATTTATTTAGTTTGGTTTAGGTTTTAGAAGGGTTTAGGGATCTGATTAGGGTTTGTTTAGGGTGTATGGTAGGTTTAGGTAAGGTGAGGCTTTGCACAAGGTTTAGGGTTTAGGGCCAGTTATGGTCAGTGGTAGTTAGGTTTTAGAGTTTGGGTTTATAGTTTAGTTTAGGGCCTTGGGTTTAGAGGGTTAGGGTTGGCTCAGGTTGGGTGGCTAGTTTAGGGTGGGTTTAGGGTTGGTGGTTTATGGTTTAGATTTGGGTTTAGGATTTTGGGTTTAGCATAGGTGTTTTGGTAGTTTTAGGGTTTAGGGTTTAGGTTTTAAAAAGAAATTAAGTAAACTTATAGGCTTAAGTTTACTTAGTATATTTAATTTAATTTTTTTTATTTTAGTTTATTTTAATTTTTATTTTTAATTAGGTTTATTTTTATTATTATTTAGTTTGGAATATTTATTTTAAGTTTATTTATTTTAGTTTAGGTTTTATATTTTAGTTTATTTTGACATTTAGGTTTAGGTTTATTTATTTTTTAGATGAGTTTTAATTTTTTTATTTTTAGGTTTAAGTTTTCTTTTTATTTTAGGTTTAGGTTAAGGTTTTTATTTTATTTTTCTAGGTTCAGGTTTGGGTTTTTATTTTATGTTTATTTTTAGGTTTTATTTTTTATTTTAGGTTTATGTTTGTTTTTATTTTATTTTATTTAATTTACTTTAGGTTTAGATTTAATTTATTTTAGGTTTAGTTTTATGTTTTCCTTATTTTAGTGGATATTTTAGTATAAGTTTTACTATTTTATTTTATTTATTTTATTTTATTTAGGTTTAGGTTTTTTTTAAGTTTAGTTTAGATTTTAATTTTAATTTATTTTAGGTTTGGTTTTATTTAGTTTTCTTTTATTATATTTAGGTTTATTTTTATTTTACATTTAGTTTTATTTTAATAAATTTTTATTCCTTCATTTATTTTATTTTCTTTAGTTTAGGTTTTCTTGGTTTTATTTTAGTTTAATTTTATTTTTATTTTATTTTGTTTTTTTTAAATTTAGGTTTAGGTTTAGTTTATTTTTTATTGTTTTGTTCTTTATTTTTTTAAGATTTAGGTTTTTAATTTATTTTATTTTTATTTTCATTTAAGATAGGTTTTAGGTTTTAGGGTTTAGGTTTTTAGGTTTATATTTATTTCATGGTTTAGGTTTAATTTAGGCTTTTTTAGGGTCAGTAGGTTTAGGGTTAGGTTTAGTTTGGCTTTAGGGTTTAGGTTTATTTAGTTTAGCTGGTTTTAAAATGGTTTAGGTCATTGGCTAGTTTGGGGTTTGTTTAGGGTTTATTTTAGTTTAGGGTTTTATTTATAGTTTATGTTGGGGTCAGGTTAGCTTCAGGTTTAAGTTAGTTTAGGATTTAGAGCGCCCATGGGCTTTGTTTAGATTTTTAGGATTTAGGTTAGTCATTGGTAGGGTTTTTGGTTTAGGTTTAACATTTAGGGTTAGGGTTAGGTTTAGGTTTAGGGTGGTAGTTTAGGGTTTAAGGTTAATTTATTTTAGGGTTTAGTTTTTTATGGTTTTAGGTTTAGGGTTTAGGTTTAGGATTAGATTTAATTTTTTTTTAAAAAAAATAAATTAAAGTTGGTTTATGTATTAGATATTTAGTTTATTTTATTTATTTTAGGTAATTTTTTTTCTATTTATTTTTTATTTTTTACATTTTATTTTAAGTTTATTTATTTTAGTTTAGGTATTTTTATTTTAGTTTATTTTTTAGGTTTAAGTTTAGATTTATGTTTATTTTTTTTATTTTTGTTTAATTTTTTTTATTTTTGAGGTTTAGGTTTTATTTTTTAATTTTGGTTTATGTTTAGGTTTTTATTTGATTTTTTTAGGGTTAGGTTTTAGGTATTTATTTTAGGTTTATTTTTAAATTTTATTTTTTATTTTATGTTTAGGTTTATTTTTAATTTATTTTATTTTATTTAGGGTTTAGGTTTTGTTTAAGTTTAGTTTATTTTAGGTTTGGGTTTAGTTTTTATTTCTTCTAGTTTAGTTTATTTTAGTTTAAGTTTAGGTTTATCTTATTTTAACTTTTTATTTTTTTTAGTTTACAATTTATGTTTTATTTTTATTTTATAGGTTTGTTGTAGTTTTAGGTTTATTTAGTTTATTTTATTTATTTTAGGTTTTTTTTATCTTTATTTTAATATTAGTTTTAACTATTGGATTTCTATTTAGGTTTATTTTATTTTTAGTTTAGTTTAGGTTTTCCATTTTATTTATTTTATTTTTTATTTTTTTTATATAGGTTTAGGTTTAGGTTTTAGTTTTTTTATCTTATTTTATTTAGTTTAGGTTTATTTATTTATTTTATTTTAGTTTTATTTAGTATTTGGTTTTAGGTTTTAGGTTTTTAGTTTAGGGTTGGGGTTTGGGATTAGGCCAGGGTTTTTTGGGTTTAGGTTTAGTGTGGGAGTTTTGTTTAGGTGTTTAGTTTTTTATTTTAGCCTAGGGTTTATTTGGTTTAGGGTTTTCAGAGTTTAGTAGCTCAGGTTTAGGCTAGGGATAAGATTTAGATTTAGGTAGCATTTAGGGCTCAGGTTTAGCTTGGTTTAGATTTTTGGGGTTTTGGGTTTAAGGTGCCTAGTTTAGGCTTAGGTTTATTTTTATGTTAGAGTTTTAGGTTTTTAGGTTTAGGTTTAGGGTTTAGTTTATTTAGGTTAGGGTTTAGGTTAGTTTTGGGTTTAGGGTTTATTTTTTAAATTAAGTAAACCTAGTTTAGTTTATTTAATTTATTTAGTTAATTTTTTATTTGTTTATTTTATTTTTTATTTTTAATTTTAGGTTTATTGCTTATTTTTATCTAGTTTGGTTTATTTATTTTAAGTTAGGTTTTTATTTTAGGATTATTTTTAGGTTTTATTTTTTTATTTTATTTTATTTTATTTACTTTAGGTTTAGATTTAGTTTATTTTAGGTTTATGATTAGGTTTTATTTATTTTATTTTATTTATTTTATTTTAATTTAGGTTTAGGTCCTTTTATAGAGTATAGATTTTAGTTTTTATTTATTTTATTTTTTTTTAGGTTTTTTTTTTTTAATTTATCTTGTATTTTATTTTAGCTTTTATTTTTATTTTACGTTTTTATTTTAATAATTTTAATTTAGATTTATTTTATTCTTTTAGTTTAGTTTATGTTTTTCTTTATTTTATTTTATTTTATTTTTATAGGTTTAGGTTTAGGTTAGGTTTTACTTATTTTATTTTTTATTTTTATTTTGGGTTTTTTTTTATTTATTTTATTTTAAGTTTATATTAGTTTAGATTCTGGTTTTTAGGTTTTATTTAGGTTTTGTAGTGTTAGTGTTAGGTTTAGGGTTTATTTGTGTTAGTGTTTTAGGGTTTAGGGATTGGTTTTAGGATTTTTAGGTTTATGGTTTAGGTTTTTGTGGTTGGTTTGGTTTAGGTTTAGGATTTAGGGTTTAGGTTTTGTGGTTTGGGGTTTAGGTATTTTTTTTTTTAAAAAAATTAAAGTCAAGGTTTAGGTTTATTTAGTTTATTTTAGTTTACTTATTTAATTTTAGTTTATTTTATTTTATTTAGGTTTATTTTTATTTTTATTTAGTTTGGTAATTATTATATCTATTTTTTCTTTAGGTTTTCATTTTAGTTTAGGTTTATGTTTATTTTTAGTTTAGTTTTATTTTATTTTAAATTTTAGGTAGGTTTTATTTTTTTTTAATTTTTTATGTTAGGTTTTTTTTGATTTTGGTTTTTTTGCTTTTTATTTTAGGTTTATTTTAGGTTTATTTTTAGTTTAGTTTAGATTTATTTTAATTTATTTTATTTTATTTTGGTTTAGGTTTAGGTTTAGTTTATTTTACATTTTTAGGTTTATTTATCTTAGTTTATCTAGTTTAAGTTATTTATTTTATGTTTTTAGGTTTAGATTTTTTAGTTGAGGGTTTACATTTTATTTTATTATTTATTTTAGGTCATTTTAGAAGGTTTTATTTAATTTTATATTTATTTTATGTTATGTTTATGTTATTTTATTAATAGTTTTAATTAGGTTTTATTTTATTTTTTTATTTTCTAATTTAGTTTTGGTTTTTTTTTATTTATTTTAATTTATTTTATTTTTTATTTAAGTTTATTTAAGTGTTAGGGTTTTATTTTTTATTTTTATTTAGTAGGTTTTATATTTTTTTTTTTTTATTTAGTTTTTTTTTTAGGTTTTTTTTTTAGGGTTTTAGTTTAGTTTTTATTTTTATGGTTTAGGGTTTTAGGGTTTGTTAGGTATTTTAGTTTGATTTTTTAGGTTTATTTATTTAGCTTTTTTAGATTTATTTTAGGTTTACAAGGTAGGTCATTAGAGGTTGGGTAGTTTATTATTTATTTTATTTTGGGTTTAAGTTATTATTTAAGTTTATTTTATTTTATAAGGTTTAAGTTTAAAAGTAGGGTTTTTTATTTATTTTATAGATTTAGGTTTATCATTATTATTTTATTTAGGTATATTAATTTTATTACATTAGTTTAATTAGTTTCTTAGTTTACTTATTTTAGTTGTAAGTTTTTTATTATTTATTTTGGTTATTTTATACTATTTTGGTTTAGGCTTTATTTTAGGTTTTATTTATTTTATTCATGTTTTATTTTATTTATACTTTAGTTTATAGAGTTTTTTTTTAGGTTTAGGGCCTGGGGTTTAGGGTTATTAGGGCTAGGTGAGGGTTTAGTGTGGCCCAGGGTTTAGGGTTTAGTGTTAGCTAGGGTAGGATTTAGGTTTAGGGTTTCATTTTAGGAGTTTTATGCAGGGTTAGGGTTTCAGCTTTTTTCAGGTTTGTGGTTTAGGGTTTAGGTTATAGGGTTTTGGTTCAGGGATTACAAGATCAGGGAGGATTTAAGGTTTAGGGTTAGGGTTCATGGTTTAGTTTGTCTGGGTTGTAGGTCTTAATTTTAGGGGTTTTCTTTTTACCACCAAAGTTATTTAGGTTTATCATTTATTTTGTTTTATTTTATTTTATTTTATTTTTATTTTATTTTATTTAGTTTGGTTTATTTTATTTTAGTTTTATTTATTAGTTTAGATTTCATTTTAGTTTATTTTTAGGTATTAGGTTTATGTTTCTTTAGTTTTTTTAGGTTTGAGTTTTATTTTTTATTTTTAGGTTTACATTTTATTTTATTTTATGTAGTTTTAGGTTTATATTTTAGGGTTATATTTAGTTTATTTTAACTTTAGTTTATTTTATTTTATTTAGGGTTTAGGTTTAGGTTTACATTTAGTTTATTTTAGGTTTAAGTTTAGGTTTAGGTTTTATTTATTTTAGTTTATTTTATTTTCAGGTTTAGGTTTACTTTATTTTTATTTTAGGTTTTGCTTTTTTTTTTTAGTTTAGGGTTTAGGTTTTATTTTTTATTGATTTTTAGGTTTTATTTTTAGTCTTATTCTTTAGGTTTAGGTTTTAATTAGGTTTTTATTTTATTTTATTTTAGGTTTATTTTATTTATATTTTACGTTTAGTATTAATTTTATTAGGGTTTTTTATTTTTAGGTTTATTATATTTTTTAGTTTAGTTTAGGTTTTTCCTCATTTATTTTAGTTTCTTTTTATTTTTTATTTTAATTTTTTGGCTTAGGTTTAGGTTTTAGCTTAGGTTTTTATTTTATTTTATTTTATTTTATTTTATTTTATTTTTTGTTAGGGAAGCCCCATGAGGGGTATTTTATTACCACAAAAAGAGGGTTACAAGGTCCTTAGGGGATAAACCTGGATCGCTCAAAGAGCTACATTCTAAGGAGTAAATCCCCGCCTAAGTACAGCAAAAGCAATAGAACACTTTAAAACAATCAAAAGATACGCTTAGATTCATAATAAACCAAACCAAGACCAATACTCGTGACTTGAGAAATGATCCACTATGGTGCAAACTGCAAGAGAAAAAGGAAGGAGGTCCCTGCAACAATTTAGACACAAAATTAGAGTAAATATAGTACATGATGACTAAAAATGCAAAGTCAGAAAATTTAGAAAGGAAAAGATAGAGAAGGCTCAGCCACACCAGATGGGCGATGCAAAAGTGTGCATCCAAACGGAGAAGGGTTACTTTACAAGCTACTACCAAACCAAAATGGGTGAAAACATCACAGCCATCATAGCCAAGAAACCCGTTAGATAGCTTGTAGAAGGTCTGATTGAGTGGATTACAAACACACCTAATCGCCAATATCATCACCATATCAAGAGAATGATAAATGTGATGGAGCCAACATTGCAATCCCATTAAGATCAGATGGGGACCATAACAAATGAAGTGAAGCATCTGGGAACCAAGCCAAACAAAGCAACCTCATGCATTCGGATTAAGAAACCAGCTGAAAGGTAAATCAAGAAAGTCCCACCTAAGTTACCAAAATTATAGTGATTAAAAGTACAAAGAAAGAAGATTAAGAGATAAGAGATAATGCTAGCACCCCAAGAGACAAATCTGACAAGAAATCAAAAGCTACCACATAAGGAACATTTATAATAAAGAAGAACAATATCCCATTTAAGAAATACCCCACGTGCTTGCCATAATAACAATCATTGAGAGTATACAAACCATAGGTTAAGATCAAGTAGAACAGCTTGATAGTTGATCGCACAATACTAGCAAAGACTAAAAGGGATACTATAGGGTTAAGATAGTAGCCTAGAGACAACTAATCGATAAACCAAATCCACAAACATCCAAAGTCTTAAAATAACAAAACATCGACTATAGTACCTCTCAAATAGAAATGACACTCCAATCCAAGAAGGTAACAGCATAAACCCAATAGATGCAGGATTACAATATAAACAATGATAAATATGATTCACCACCCCAAATGAGCAGAACCCGTAAATAATCGGCAATCATAAAGTCACTCCCATCGAGCAACTAATGCAACATTGTAAGCCACTAGAATATAAAATAAGAAGATGATTCCAAGAGACATCATTACCAAGGAATTTTAAGACAATAAAGGTCCAAAACCAACTTACTAAGATAAGAAGTGTGCAAGATGGCAAAAAAAGCAGAGGAAAATGGGAGAAGCAGCGTAAAAAATCTACAAGCAGCCAACCCAAAGGGATTAAAACCAAATCAACAAACAAATCAACAAACAACCATGGCAAAGAAACCTCCAAAACCAAAAAGTAATTAAACCCAATCCATTCCAAAGACAAGGATGCACCAAAATAACCATTAAAAGAGACCAGTATTACAATTTCTTCCCTTGCGTGAAAGCATGCGAGGTTAGGCATTATATAAGCAAGGACATGTATGAAAGTCCCCAACAACCAACCAAAATCCTTTCAAAGATAAGTGTTGAAACCTTTATGAATTAGGCCTTTAAGGAGGAAAGAGTCCCAAGGAATGTAAGCATCACCAAAGAAATACTATAATCATCAAAATAAAATTGCAACCAAAGATAATGCACACTAATCCGTTGCCTAGAAGCAACATAGGTAGTAGCAATGCTCCAAGCCATATTGTCAGTGAGAAAAAACTAGTTAAAGAAGTTAGTACTAAAATCTAAGCCCATCAAAACAGATAACTTCCTCCAGCAATGGTTAATTCTCTCAGGTTTAGAAATGAATGTATCAATGAAATTAAAGTCCCAAGTGGGATTGCAATTATAAAACCAGTAATAGGTAACACAAGGCTCAACTTGGTTCCAATTCAAGAGATTGATGTGCATATAGTTCAACATCTCCCCATAATATTGTAAATGCCAAAATAAATCTTCCAACTAAAGGAGAAGGGGTAAAGGCAAGCAAGTCATGGCAAAGAGCACAAGACAAAGAATGATATCTATGAGGAGTATCCATAAAGAACACAAGGAAATAGAAAACCAAAAAAGGGAGAAGAGGAGAATTAGATTCGAGGTAAGGAAGCCTGTAATTGTCCAAGTTAATAAACACAAGTATTTGGGTAATGTAAATTGATCAAAGAAGATGATACTGTCTAATCTCGCACCTGATTTGCAAGGTAATCAAGACAGCAGTTACCTTCACGCCAAACATGAGTGATGGTAAAATTGAGAGAGAAGAGCCCTAGTTTGCTTGAGGAGGTAGTACAAACAAGCATTGCTCATATTGGTAGAAGTCAAAAGGTCAATCAAGAGAAGAGCCCACCTCTATCCAAATATTGAGCCACCATTTTGAAGACAAATTTCTAGAGCTTTGTGGACGCCATAAGCTCATAAGGATAGTAGAAATAAGGGGATAAGCAAATGCACATAGGACTATACCCTTAGAATCCCTGAAAATGCCTCCACAACCAGAGCCATTATGAGAGAGCAAGATAATTTTAATAATATGATCAAGAGGTTTTTCCAAAAACCATTCTATCATTTCGATAAGGTTGGTCCGGAAGGTTGAGGCCCATTTATTGGCTGATTTACTTTTAAAATGTTTGTGATGAATTAAATTGGCTTTAAACAAGTCACAAATTTTGTTTTAGTTCTAGTAATAATCCTCATGTGATTCATAATGAATCCCACGATGTTTAGCTTCATTTCGGTCCATCCATATGAACCAAATAAGAGTAATGGCGATTATGATTTTAATATGACCTTTAATTGCATTGTCAAAGTAAACTTCAAGAAGTTGATATAAAGTAAAAGAATAATTAAAATTGACAGTGTTGAATAGATCATCATACCAAATCCAAATTTTAGAGGCAATAGCCCCATTAACAAAAAACATGGTTAACATTCTCAATATGAGAACAACATTGACATTTAGAGGGTAAATAAAACCCTTTACCCCACAACAAAGAGTCAACAGGAATAAAGTTTTTAGGATACGCCAAGTTAGAACAGAGTAAGAAGAGGGGATATTGTTATTCCAAATTTTGGAGAACACAATAGAAGAATCGAGTGTCTTTAGTGTGAAGCCACACATTTTAAGGTTGAAATCCCCATTATGAGATAGCTTAAAGATAACTGATCATGATAGGAGTGATAGGAATATTAGTAATCATATTTAAGAAAGTGGAAGGAATAGAATCGAATCTTACTAGTGTTCCTTATGGTTTTGCCGTAATGAATTAACTCTAATAGCAAAAGTGGAGTGAGTGTAGAGTAAGTCATCAATGGATCCACAACCACTCCAGTTGTCTTGCCAAAAGAAGGAATTGCCAGAGTTTATGCCCCAAAAAATTAAGGATTTTGCATCCCATTTGAGAACAAAGTCTTCTCACAGTGAGAATCACCCATTTAAAGGGACAAATGAGAGGATGTTTACCCGGCAATATTTAGAAGTCATGAAATTACCAAAGACTATTTTGCTCCTAAAATTCCACCAAAGTTTGTAGGAGAAGGCATTGATAACTTCTTTGATGGATTTACATCCCGACCTCCCTCTTCAAGAGTACCACAACTTTACCAAGATATGAAGGCATTATTTTAGAGGAGGTATTGGTTCCCGAAAAATTTGTTTAAGAGACGCTCAATTCTATTGATGGTAGAGTTGGTAGGCACAATGGTTTGAAGAAGGTATATAGGCATGGAATTTAGAGTGCTCTTGATCAAGGTAAGCCTACCAACGAAAGAGAGTAAATGAAATTCCCAAACTGAAATTTTGTTAGAAATTTTCTGAATTAGATCATCAAAAAGGTGTGATTTTTTTGGCCTTTAAAAGTGGAGCCCCACGGTAATTAAGAGGGAGTTGATTTTGCTTAAAATTAGTAATTCTGGATATTTGGTTAAGTCTATTAGGAGGAATCTTAGTTGAAGGAATAAAACCGTATTTTCCTTCATTAAGAAAAAGACCACTAACTTTACCAAAATCATTTAGGAGGTTCTTAATGGTTTTAACATGTTGAAGGGAGCCATTGCAGAAGATAATGAAATCATCTACAAAGCTAAGATGAGAAATAGGGAAACCTCCATGAGTTTTAAAAGACATATTAGGATTATTAAAAGATCGAGGCTCCTTGATGTATTCAATAGCGGATAAAAAGAGAAAGTGATAGTGGGTCACCTTGCCTCAAACCATGGCTAGAAGGAAAGAAACCTATGGACTCACCATTCATGATAACCAAAAACCGACATTTGATACACCTTTTATAATCCGGATAAAACTATCGAAAAACCAAACAAATGATTTGAAAGAGAAAATCCCATGAGAGATGTCAAAGGCTTTAGCGATGTCCAGCTTTGAATAAGATGTTGCCTCCTCTAGAAGGGACATCAATGTCATGAACCAGCTCTTGAGCAAGAAGAATATTATCCGATATTGCTCAGGTTTAACAAAACCAGTTTGATTTGGGGAGATGATTTTAGGAAGCAAAGGGCTGTTTATTATTTATTAATTTAGCAATGAGTTTTGAAAAAGGTGCAAAGACTAATCGGTCTAAAATCGCCCCAATATCGTGGATTGTTAGTTTTGGAAATAAGGACAATAGAAGTGCTTGAAAAGTATTTGGGAATAGGATTGCCATCAAAGAAATCAATAACAAAGATCAACTAAGTCGGTTTTAATAAATGGCCAACAATGCGAAAAGAAGTGGGTCATATGCCGTGGCCGCGAATGCACTCGTGTTCATGTTCTTAAGAGTATTACTAATCTCTTCTTGAAGGACACATAGTGAGTAAATGATTATCCTCACTGTTAATCATAGAAGGGATAAGATGGGTGTTTGATAAAGTTCCCAGCAACCGATTAGAATTTAATAAAGTTTGGAAATGATGTATGACAGAGTCCTTAATATCATTATTATCGGTTATCCATTCACCATTAGAGTTCTTAATTTTCTTAATCGAGTTTAAGGCTTTCTGTTTATTACAAATGGCATGAAAATACCTGGTGTTTCTGTCACCATTAGCAATATGTTTGCTTGTGGCTTTTTGACGCCAATAGGTTTCTTCCATGTTTTGATAATTAACCAAGGTATTCTTGGCAATGTTCAACTCCTCAAGTTTACTGGGATCGCTTGAGATAGCCTCTTCAAGAGAAAAACCTCTTGTTCCATAGCTTTAAGATTTGTGAAAAGGTTTTTAAAAATGTGTTTGTTCCACCAATTGAGATTTTGTTTAATTATTTTGAGCTTAAGCCAAAGATGAGTCATACCTTTAACATAATTATCCGGGAAAATAGGGGCCATCCAATTAGTGAGAGAGACATTGGTGAAGTCACTATGTTGGGTCCACATATTTTGAAATCTAAAAGGAGAGGGAGTAGACGGGTTAGGGGGGGGGATTTTTGAAGGAAATCAAAAGAGGAGCATGGTCAGACAAAGTTCTGCTCAAATGCTCAACAATGGTAGTAGGCCACTGATTGATCCAAAGAGAATTAAAGAGGGTCCTATCAAGATGCTGCCAAAGTCTAGAGTTGTGCCATGTGAAGTTAGACCCAGTGAAACCAATGTCATCGATTGCAATCAAGGATCATATTTGAGAAGTCCTCCATGGAATGAAGGTTAGGAGAACATCCTCCACTTCTTTCCGAACTAGCTATGATAGTATTGGAATCACCTCCAACCAACCAGGGAAGGTTAGCCGAGGAAGCAAGGTGCGTAAGTGATTCCAAAGGATGTTCCTACCAGCTCTATTACAAGAAGCATAGATAAAAGAGCCAAAAGCCGATAAGTCACCTAAGGAGATTTTGACATTAACCAATTGGTCAAGATCATCAATGATGGAAATGGTGATGGAGTTGTGCCAAAAGCACCAAATTTTATTATTAAGATTGAAGAAGAAATTATGAAAACCAAGGGATCTAGTGACAAAAGCAATCTTAGAAGAATTAATGAAAGGTTCAATAAGAACAAGTAACTTGATATTATGAACACGACAAAGACTCAACACGGACGTGAAGAGACCCACAACCCTAATATTCCAAATAAGAAAATTAATCATAAGGGGACAACCAAAAGGAAAAGGGAAAAGAAAGGAAAGAGAGGAGAGAAATGATGACACATTACTTGTGTGGGGTGAAAGAGGAGCAGTGGTTCTAGTGAAGTTATTATTAGAAAATTTTGCTTTGTAGGGTTTTGTTTTAATAATTTGAAAGGGTCTATCAATCCAAATTATCTCCATAAAGGGATTGATTTTGGGTTCTGAATAGTAAAAGAATCTATCAATGTTTTAGAAGAGGATTTCACCTTCTTCAGACGGATAGAGTGAGAAATTGGGTTCAATTGATTATCACTCAAGGAAATAGATGGGGAAGTTCTGGCACCATTCGTAATACAAATATCTTTCTCAATATGTTCTGAAGCCATAGGGTCATCATTGTTTTGGTCCATTATATGATTCCCATTCAAATTGTTTAATTGGGTGTCCAATATAAGGCTACCATTCAAATTTTCGTAGAATTTAAATAAAGCTAGCTATCGTGGGAAACCATTATTACAAGTAGGGTGAGGTTAGGTAAATTGCCATTGGTATCATCACACCCCTCAATGGCTATTTTAGTACCAAGGTCAGAGTGTTTTCCACTAGATAGATCAGTAGGAGGTGTAGGGAGGAGAGGTTCTTTTTGAGTATCTTTAGGCAGATATGCTAGAGTATTGGTTTTCCCAGTTCCATTAATGGTATTCATATTCTGTGGTAAATTTTTTCTGAGATTAGGATGAAGCACAAAGCATTCTGAGTGATCGTGTCCATGAATCTTGCAGTGAGTGCAAAAGATAAGAAAATTTTTGAAATTGACTTTTTGACTATATCCAAATTTTTCGGAGCCAATCCAAACCTCTTTGGGATATTTTTTTGTGATGTCTATCTCAACGAGAATACGAGCGACAGATGGCCTAGATCTAGTAGCCATTTCTTGGTCTATTTGGAGAGGCCTACCAAAAAGGCCGCCAACAGCAAACAAAACTTGATGAGTGACAAAATGTATTCACATGTTAGGAAAAGCAAGCCAAAAAGGGACAATGGGAGATTCCTCTTTGACATCAAAGAGGGGCGACCATTTCAGTAGCCGCATTTGACAATTATGCACAAAGTAAGAACGACAAGTGAAAACCCATGAATAATCTAAATCATTTGAGAGTTGAATAAGAATGTGACGGGATCGATCAGCCCGATAGAGAAAGTACCCGATAATTTTAAACTATGAAAGAAAGAGCAAATATTATCAAGAGTCGGGTGTCTAAGGGAGAATTTACCCACCAAAGTGAACTCGAAGGGCTTAGCAAGTTTCTCAACATACTGATCTAAACACATTACTGCCAACAATCCACGATAAGATGTCAAAATGAGATTAACCGAAGCATTCGAGCTAGGGATCTTACCAGATAAAGCATCTTTGAATGATTTAACAACAGGTGCATTAACAGGTGCAATCGAATCCAGAAAACCTGTAGAGTCGGAGAGCAAAGCCGGTGTTGACGCCGTGAGGCGATGGAGAGACCGTAGCCTCCATTTCTCTAATCCAAGGACGCCACATACCTGGGAGCCACACGCCTGCAGAGAAGCGAAGCGCCACCAGAGAATGGCCAATCCACCCAGGGGAATGTAAATGAGAGGAGAATGAGGGAGGGGTTTACTTGTTTGAGTGGGTTTAGGTGGTTTTTTATTTTTTTTTATTATATTTAGGTTTAGGTTTTTTATTTATTTTATTTTTTAGGTTTTATTTAGTTTAGGTTTAGGTTTTTAGGTTTTAGTGTTTAGGGTTTTACGATTTAGGGTATTAGGGTTATAATTTATGGTTAAGATTTATGGTTTATGGTTTAGGGTTTAGAGTTTTGGCATTAGGATTTAGGGTTTTTAGGGTTTACCATTTAGTTAGTTGGGTTAGGTGGGTTAGTGAGGTTTAAGGTCAGGGCCTTCAGGGTAGGGTTGTTTTGGGATTTAGGGCTCAGATTTGTTTGTGGTTAGGGTTAGGGTTTAGGGTTTGGGTTTTTTTTCAGGGCCTTATGGTTTAGTTAGGGTCAGGTTTACAGGCAGTTTTGGGTAGTGGGTTAGGGTTTAGGTTTTAGGTTAGTTTAGGGTTTAAAAAATTAAGCAAAAAAATGCAGGTCCAGGTTTATTTAGTTTATTTTATATTTTATATTTTTATTTATTTTATTTTTATTATTTTTATTTTTTTTTTATTGAATGGTTTATTTATTTTAGGTATATTTAGTTTAGGTTTTATTTTAGTTTATTTTAGGTTTATTTAGTTTAGGTTTAGGTTTATGATTATTTTAGTTTAGTTTTATTTTTTTTATTTTAGGGCTTTATTTATCTTTTAGGTTTAGGTTTAGGTTTATTTAGGTTTATTTTGGTTATTTTAGTTTAGGATTAGGTTTATTTTAGTTTAGTTTATTTTATTTAATTTAGGGTTTAGGTTTAGTTTATTTTAGGTTTAGGTTTAGGTTTTATTTTAGTTTGTTTATTTAGTTTAGTTTAGGTTTATTTACTCTTATTTATGGTTTAGGTTTTTTTATTTTAGATTTAGGTTTTAGTTTTATTTATTTTAGGTTTATTTTTTTTAGGTTTAGGTTTTATTTAGTTTTTTTTATTTTATTTTAGGTTTATTTAATTTTATTTTAATTTTAGTTTTATATTTAGGTTTTTTTATTTTAGGTTTATTTATTTTTTTAGTTTAGTTTAGGTTTTTATTTATTTTATTTGAGTTTGGTTTTTACTTTTTTTAAGGTTTAGGTTTAGGTTTAGGTTAGGTTTAGGTTCTAGTTTAGGTTTTTATTATATTTTGGTTTAGGTTTATTCATTTATTTTTATTTGGTAGTTGCTAGAGGGTTTAGGGCCTGTGGAGGGTTTAGGGCCTGGGAGCTCTGGCCCATGGTTTAGAGTTTAGGGTTTGGGGGTTTAGGGTTTAGGGTCAGGTTGGCTCAGGGTTTAGGGCCTGGGCTCATCATGGTTTATTTGGGTTTTGAACCTGGGTTCAGTGAAGGTTTATCTTTAGGGTTTTATTTGTTTTAAATTTTAAATTAAGCAGACCCAGGTTTAGGTTTATTTAGTTTATTTTTATTTATTTTGATTATTTATTTTTTATTTTATTTAGGTTAATTTTATTTTATTTAGTTTATTTAATTATTTATTTTATTTATTTTTTAGGTTTAAGTTTAGGTTTAGCTTTAGGTTTATTTTTTAGCTTAGTTTTATTTTTATTTTAGATCTTAGGTTTAGGTTTAGGTTTATGTTTTTATTTTATTTTCTTATTTTGGTTTTAGGTTTTCATTTTAGGTTTATTTTTAGGAATTATTTTTTAGTTTAGGTTTAGGTTTAATTTTAGCTTATTTTATTTTATCTAGGGTTCAGGTTCAAGTTTTGGATTAGTTTATTTTAAGTTTAGGTGTTTTTTTTTTAGTTTAGGATTTAGGTTCTATTTTTTATTTATTTTTAGGTTTACTTTTAGGATTAGGTTTTCATTTAGTTTTAGTAGGTTTAGGTTTAGTTTTCTTTATTTGGTTTTATTTTTTTAAATTCAAACCAGTAGGTTTAGTTTATTTAATTTTTTTATTTTTTTTATTTATTTTATTTTATTTAGTTTATTTTATTTTAAGTTTATTTATTTTAGTTTATTTTTTAGGTTTAGGTTTAGATTTAGGTTTAGGTTTATTTTTTAGTTTAGAGTTATTTTTATTTTAGATTTTAGGTTTAGGTTTTATTTTTTATTTTTAGGTTTAGGTTTATGTTTTTAGTTTAGTTTAGGTTTTATTTTATTTATTTATTTTAGGTTTAGGTTTTCTTTGGTTTTATTTTATTTTATTTTATGTATTTTATTTTAATTTTAGGTTTAGTTTTAATTTATTTATTTTTTTCATTTTTTTTTAGTTTAATGTTGGTTTTATTTTATTTTATTTTAGTTTAATTTTTGTTTTTTTTTTAGATTTAGGTTTAGGTTTAGGTTTTGGTTTATGTTTTAGTTTAGGTTTCTATTTTTATTTATTTTTTTGATATTTTGGTTTAGGTTTATTTATTTATTTTATTTTTAGGTTTTATTAAGTTTAAGTTTAGCTTTTTAGCTTTTTAGTGTTTAGGGTTTAGTGTTTAGGGTTTAATGTTAGTTGAGAGTTTATGGTTTAGGGTTAGTTGAGGGCTTAGGGTGTAGGGTTTATGGTTTAGGGTTTAGGGTTTAGGGTTTTAGGATGGTTTAGGGTTTAGGGTATTTAGGGTTTTGGGTTTAGGATTTTAGGGTTTAGGTTTAGAGTTTAGGGTTTAGTGTTGTTGATTTTTTTTAATAGAGAATAAATTCATATTCAATATTTCTTCTTTTTCATTTCATCAACCATGTAACACACCAAGTTTTCTAAGACACAAGAGATGACATAGATAAAAAATGAGCACATATAGGGCAAATTGAAAACCCTAAATAACTAGAACCATCTCTTCTATAAAGACACAGTTCCACAAGCAGCTGATCGGATTAGCCGTTCCTCAGTTTCTCTTGTTCCCATCAGAACCACCCCGACCTCTCGAGTAGCGGGATCCAGCATCATATCCTCGATCTTTCCTTCTGCCATTACCATGGCTGTAACCTCCGTCGCTCTTCCCACCTCCATAACCACCACTGCTCCGGCCACCACCTCCATATCCACCAGCACCTCTAGATCCCCCACCACCACTGCAATAACCACTGCCTCCACCTTCACCTCCACCGCTAGATCAAGACTGAGCTTACTTGATGGTTATGTTTCTATCGTCAAGGTTCTGCCAATTCTTAAAGTTTAGGTTTAGGTTTATTTAGTTTAAGGGTTTAGGTTTATTTTTTAATTTATTTAGTTACTTTAAGTTCAGGTTTAGGGTTTGGGGTTTAGGGTTTAGGGTTTAGGGTTTATGCTTTTAAGGTTTAGGGTTAAGCATTAGGGTTCAAGGTTTAGGGTTTATGATTTAGGGTTTAGGGTTGTAGGTTTAGGGTTTAGGGTTTAGGGTTTAGGGTTTAGGGTTTCTGCTTAGGTTTAGGGTTTAAGGCAAAAGGATTTTAGGGATCCGTTTTTTATTTTCTTTAAATTAAGTAAATCAGTAGGTTTAGGTTTATTTTGTTTATTTAGATTATTTTCTATTTATTTTAGTTTATTTTATTATTTATTTTTATTTAGTTTATTTATTTTAGTATAGGTTTTATTTTTGTTTATTTTTTTTTTAGGTTTACGCTAAGGTTTATTTTTTAGTTGAGTTTATTTTTTATTTTATAAGGTTTAGGTTTATTTTTATTTTGGTTTAGTTTAGGTTTTATTTTATTTCTTTAGCTTAGGTTTTAGGTTTTTATTTTAGGTTTATTTTTAGGTTTTATTTTTTAGTTTAGGTTTAGGTTTATTTTTAGTTTATTTTATTTTATTTAGTTTAGGTTTTATATATTTTAGTTTAGTTTATTTTAGTTTAGGTTTAGGTTTATTTTATTTTATTTATTTTATTATTATTTTTTGTTTAGGTTTTTTTTAGTTTAGGGTTTAGGTTTTATTTTTTATTTTATTTTATGTTTTACTTTTAGGTTTATTTTTTAGGTTTAGGTTTTTATTTAGTTTTTATTTTATTTTATTTTAGGTTTATTTTAGGTTTATTTTACTTTTATTTTACATTAGTTTTTTATTTTATTTAGGTTTTTTATTCTTAGGTTTATTTTATTTTATTTTAGTTTAGTTGCAGTTTTTATTTGTTTTATTTTAGTTTATTCTTATTAGTTTATTTTATTTTATTTTTAGGTTTAAGTTTAGGTTTTAGTTTATGTTTTTATTTTATTTTAGATGCGAATCTTTGATGAACTCATTCATCATCAAGTCGAATGCTATATCGAAGATCTCATTGTCAAAAGTAGAGAAAAGGAAGATGTTCTATTTGACTTGAGAGTCATTTTGGAACAGTTAAGATAATTCAACCTCAAAATGAACCATTTGAAGTGTTTCTGAGTAGTTTGTGGAAAATTCCTTGGGTTTGTTGTCCGACACCAGGGAATATAAATCGATGAGAAGATCAAGGTGATATTAGAAATATCACCCCCTAAAAGTTTAACTCAACTCCGATCATTTTGAGGGTGGTTGGCATATCTAAGACTCTTTATATCCAACCCATCGGAAGATGCCATTCTCGACTTGTCAAAAGGATGCTAAGTTTAAGTGGGATGATAAGTTTGAGAATGCGTTCGAAGGCATCAAGCAATACCTGATGACGCCGTCGATTCTAGTAGCCCTTATCTTGGGTAAGCTGGTCATACTTTACACTACTACATTAGATGACTCCCTTGGTGCTTTGTTGACCCAAGCCAATGATGAAGGAAAGGAAAGTGCACTCTACTACCTTAACCGTCATCTAATCCCTGCTGAGGCTTATTATCCACCCATTAAGAAGCATTGCCTATCTTTAATATTTGCACCAAAAGCTACAGCACTACGTGCTTCCTTATAAGCTGAACTTAATCTCTAGGATCAATCCACTATAATATCTCATGACATGGCCGACGCTATTCGGATGGTTGGCATGACAGTCCATGATCCTCTCTCAGTTTGACATTTCCTTCATACCGCTCTGTGTGATGAAAGGACAAGCACTAGTGGATTTCTTAGTAGCACACCCACTTCTTGCTGACTCACCACTTAGTGATGATCTCCTTGATGAACAAATCATGAACTTAGGGGATACTAGCATTCACCAATATGAGATGTACTTTGATGGCACGACTTCCTCTCATAGAGGAGAAGAACCACAATCTGCTTTTCCAGGATAGACAGGGGTAGGAATAGTTCTCCTAACACCAGACCATGATGTGATGAGATTCTCATATCATCTGTCTAATCCTTGCACTAGTAACAAAGCCAAATATGAGGCTCTTATTACCATTCTAGAGTTAGTTGTTACTCTAAGCATCTAAAACATCAACATCTTTGAGGATTCTCAGCTAATTATCAACCAAATTGATGGGTCCTATAAGGTTATAAAGCCCAAGCTCCATTACTACCATAAGTACATAATGGAGTTGTTGACCTAAATCCCAGAGGTTACCATTTATAAGATTCCTCATGGAGAGAATGCTATAGCGTATCCTTTAGCCAAGCTTGACAAAGATTTGGCATGTCCGAAGGATGAGTCCATATCAATAAAGGTCCAAAATAGACAAGTCTTATCCTTATTGATATTGAACTCATCAAAAGTAATCTCTTGAACGGGAGGTTGCCATTGCCAAGAAGGATGAGGAGTTAGATTGGAGGCAACCATTCATGGATTACCTAAATAAAGATAAACTACCTCAAGAGAAGTCCCAAGCCCATTAGATGAAGCAGAGAGAACTTTCCTATGCTCTTATGGATGGTGTCTTGTACCGACAGTCTTTCGATCATATGTGGTTACCTTATTTAGACAAGCACAAAGCCCATAAGATAGTGACTGAGGTACACTCAAGATTATGTGGAGCCAACCAATTTGGTCCTAAGATGAAAGCCAAGATCAAGAGACTAAGATACTATTGGCCATCGATGATCAAAGATTGCATGGATACGGCTAGGTGATCCCACCAATGTCAAATATATTGTGTGGTCCTACACCAACCACCCAACATTCTACATCCTATAGTGGCCTCATGTCCATTCGAGTGTTGGGGTAGACATTGCAGGTCTGATTGATCCTCCTTCTTCCAAGGGCCATCAGTTCATCTTAGCTGCTACTGATTACTTTTCCAACTGAGAGAAGGCGATTCCGGTTAGAGAGGTCACAGCTTAGTATGTGCTCTAGTTTTTAGGAACAATATAGTATATACGTTCAGAGTATCTCAACAAATTATATCTAATAATGGTACTAAATTCAAGAGCACTGAGATCAACAACTTTGCCTAGAGATATAACACAGATTAGAGATATTCTACCATCAACTACCTGAGGGAAAATTGCTTAGGAGAAGCCTTCAACGAAACTCTGATCCAAATACTAAAGAAGACACTCAACAATAATAAGTGACTGGAATAAGCAGTTAGTTGAAGCTTTATGGGCCTACCATATATATATATAACTCCAACTCACTTTCTCCTTAGTGTATGGGTCTGAAGCCATTCTAGTATTAGAAGTCCAATTCCCATAACTAAGGATAGTTGTGGGTAGCAAGATCACAACAGAGAAGAATGCTAAGTTGCGGTTAGAAGAGCTCAAAGATTTGGAGGAGAGATGCCTATGGGCTACTCTGAGTTGAGATAATGCCCTAAGAGATAGTAGCTCAGTGCGTGCTCTAAGTCGAGCAAACATTCTACCCTGCTAGTTTTTCATCCCTGTGGTCTTCTTACTTTAGAGGATGTAAGTATGCTAGGCTTTCTTTCTTTACTTGGCCACTGCACATTGATGAACACCTTGTTAGTTTACCGCATGGCTAAGCTATCTCATGTTGACTTTGTTTTAGAGGATGTGCATCTAATATGCTTTCTTCTTGGATTAGCCTTCATGCACTGACTGTATCAAGTCTATTTGAGGTCTAGGATAAGTCCCTTAGCGGGTCCCTCTCTCCTGACTGCTTCAACTTTGGGTCCAATCCTTCCTCGGGGCTCCCCACTTAGTAGTCACTCTAGGTCAGATAGCATATGTCCCACCGATGATATACTATCCCGATGATCAGTTCCACTTGGAAAGTTGTAAGCCTACACACTTTCTTTCCAGGTTAATCGTTGCACATCGACGGGCACCTTAGGTTGGTTGTTCTCGCACCTTAGGATACACCACTCATGGAAGATGTAAGTTTGCTATACTTTCTCCTTGAGCTAGCCACCGTACACCTATAGGCTTTCTTTTCCATGGCTCAAGATAACGCCCCTAGCGGCACCACCCTTGTGGGCACTATATTTGGATCACATCCTTTGTGACCCCATTTAGACACTACCCAGGTTACTATCAGATTGGAAAAATTCCCCTTTCTAGTAACCACCCCTGTGGTTGGAGAATCGGTCCTATGGATGTGCAGATTCTCCCTTGGTCTAGCAAATCTGAGATAGGTCAAGGCTGGCATAGCTCCAGGTCCCTCACACCAACACGGTCCACTCAAACATATAAACAAAATATATATTCACTTATGGATTAGAGGACACTCATAATGATACCTTTTCCCAAGTATCCTATCTTTAGTGTCAAGAAACTCCTATAGGAATCACGACTACTCTTGAGTTGATATAAGTCCCCAATGACATTCACTCAGTAGTCACCCCTAAGTCAGCTTCGATTTGTTGTGCTACCAACAGATCACCCTAGTGGTTGTTCCCTGCTTCAGAAGGTGTAAGTCTGCTATGCCTTCTTCCTAGCACAGTCGTTGCACACCAAAAGGCAACCCCTTAGGTTGGCTAGTTCTATCCCATGGCCAGTAGACTATCCCTTTGGATTTGTAAATTTAAGATATGATAAGTCCAATATAGCCCCTTCTCAGTGGGTCCATCGTACACCGACATAGTCCATAAATTAAATATATCAAATTTTATTGAGCTCACATCCCCAGCGGATATGCTCTCAATTTCAAATTAAACTAAACCAAACAAACCATGTTAAATCACATGAAATTAAAATAAAATTAATTCTGACTATTTTTGAGTTAACATAAGTCCCTCAAAGATTCACTCAGGCTAGGTCGTTCTATTTTTTATGCATCCAACAGGTCACCCCAGTGGTTGTTCCTCACTTTGGAAGACATAAGTATGCTACACCTTCTTCCTAGCATTGCACATTGAAAGGCAACCCCTTAGGTTGGCTAGCTCTACCCCACAGCTGGTAGACTATCCTTTTTGATTTGTAAACCTGAGGTAGGTCAAGGCTGATATAGTCCTTTCTTAGTGGGTCTATCACATACTGACAGGGTCAATACATTAACTAAGATTAAATTAAACCCAACCTGATTTTCCCCAATGGAGTTAAATCACACCCTTATCCCTAGTGGAGCCCCAACATGGTAAAATTGCAGGGTTGGCCAAAATTTCTTAGGAGGCTAAAGAAATGGTAGTTTTAAATTTCCAATGAGAAGATAGTGGAGCATACCCAATGAATAAAATATACTTAAAGAAAGAATTGCTTACAGTGGAAAGTGTTTTGTATGAAATCAAACATAAATCCCAATCCTTAATGGATAGACCGAACCTACTTCTCTAGTGGAAGGTTCCTATACCCGATCCCTAGTGGACTCGAGCCCATATCTCTAGTAGATATGCCTCGACATCAACTAAAATAAAACAAATTAAATTCAATTTGATCTTAATCCCTAGTGGATTATATATTCTTATCCCAGTGGATCTTCTTCTCACAAATCATATAATCAAATCAAATTCAAACCTTATCCCGAGCAAATTTTCTTCTTTTATGCCCTCGACATAGACCTCTCACATATCATGTCCAATGCATGTGTGATCCCCTACCAGATCTGCCTCCATGTCCTTGACATGGAATTCTCATCAAATCTTATTTCTTCTCTTGTGCACACCTTTAATACTTCAACCAAAAGCATAATGTATTATTCAAATTACATCATCTTAACATTATAATCAACATTTTATGATTTTCGATGGTGCACAAACTAACTATACAATATCATGCTAATCATATTATAGTGTGAATTAACAAACTATATTATATTATAATATATGATGTTATATTAGAATTTATTATAATATAATATATTGTCAACATTACACCTCATTAGATCAATTAAAAGGAACAAATAACAAAATTTTCTTAAAATATGAATAATGTTCATTTTGGATGTAAAATTGCTATTTTTTATTAGAAATGGTACAAAATAGTATAATTTTGGTATTTCTTCTTGGTGTGTGCCGTGAATTTTGCCAAATTCTTCCATCTCAACCTTCAAATTAATATTTTTGTGAGTTTTGACCCAATGTATTATAACAAAAGTAAAAATACTAAAATGTATAACAACATTTAGTAACACACCACCACATTCATATACATGTGAAGTTATATTGTTATGTACATTATATTTTAATATGCTTTAATATAATATATTATCTTACATTACACCTTAAAATGAATCACTTTAAGCAAAAGATTTATAAAATTTGGTTGAAAAATGAACATTTATTTTGGATGCAAAATTCCATTCTTTTGATTAAATGGCACACCATAGCACACCCCTATGATGTTCCCTAAAGCTTACTTTAAATTTGGCCAAATTCCATAATCTCATCCTACAAATCAATATTTTTATGAATTATATCAGTATGAACTCTACTACATCATATGATAACAAACTAAAATATGCTAAGCAACAAGTAGTAATACACAATAGTATGCTATAATGCATGATGCTACACTATATTATCGCATCCTATATTATAATACACTATAACATATTATATTGTACTATTTTGCATATCACAACACAAGGGATTGCTTAAGATAAAAAATCATAAAATTAGTCTAAACATTAAAAAACTATATATTTTAGTCATATCACTTACATATTTTAAATGTAAACAATATATTATGATGCCATGCTCTACCTATTATGAATTTGGACAAATTCAACCATTTTAAAGTATTGATAAATAATGCTATTGTAGGCTCGACTACATGATTGTAAAATACTAAAAGAATTTAAAATACACAAAATAATATATTATGATATATGATACTATACTATGCTATAACATATAATATTTATTTTGAACATAAAATCTTTTTTTAGACTACAAGTTATGTAGCACACCTTTGGTACTACAACCTAATTCTCACTTCAAATTTAACAAATTTCATCATCTGATTTATTAAATCAATATTTTTATGATTTATATTTATATATATTATAGGGCACAATACCATAATATACTAAAACATTTCAAAATAGCTTATAACATCCAAAAACACATCACTACATGCTCAAATATATGATGCTACATTATACTATAATATATAGTATTATAATATGATTTAGGGCTAAGGTTTAGGGTATTGAAATCTCTAATAGTCAAGGAAAAGTTAATTGAAGACATTTTCTTTAGCTACCATAACTATGTTAGGATTTGGTCAGTCTTTCAATCTACTCCTAATGACATCTTTATTCAGGGTTTAGAATTTAGGGTTAGTTTAGGGTTTAGGATGTATGTTTTAGGGATTAGGGTTATACATTTTAGTGTTTAGGGTTTATAATTTTAGAGTTTAGGGTCTAGGGTTTAAGGTTTTATGGTTTAATGTTGAGAGTTTAGGGTTTAGTGTTTAGTGTTTAAGGTTTAGGGTTTTTAGGGTTTATGGTTTAGGGTTTAGGGTTTAGGTTTTAGGTTTAAGGTTTAAGTTTAATTTTATGGTTTAGGGTTTAGTGTTTAGAGTTTAAAGTGTCTTTTCAATTTCATCAACCAAGTAGCAACCCATGTTTTCTATGACACAAGCGATGACATAGTAAAAATTAAGTACCCATAGAGCAATTCAAAATCCCTGGATAAGTAAAATCTTCTCTTCTATAAAGATAGTTCCATAAGCAGCAGATCAGATCGACCATTTTTTAGTTTCTCTATTTCCCATAAGAAATACCCTCGCCTCTCAAGTTGTTGGATTTGCAATCATTTTTCCAATCTCTCACTCTGCTACCACCACATTTGTAACCTCCAGCTCCTCCATAACCACCTGCTCGACCACCACCTCCATATCCACCAACACCTCGATCCCCACCACCATTGTCAGGCAGCCTCCTCTCACCTCCACTTGATTTTTGAGCCTACTTGATGGGGATGTTATTCGCATCAAGGTTCTGCTCATTCTTAAGGTTTAGGATATAGGGTTTTGGGTTTGGGGTTTAAGGTTTAGGGTTGTAAGTTTTAGGGTTTAGGGTTTAGGGTTTAGGGTTTAGATTTTAGGGCTTTAGGTTTAGGGTTTAGGGTTTATGGTTTAGGGTTTATGATTTAGGGTTTAGGGTTTTAGGTTTAGTGTTTAGGGTTTAGGGTTTAGGGTTTAGGGTTTACATTTTTAGGGTTTAGGGTTTAGGGTTTAGGGTTGTAGGTTTAGGGTTTGAGGTTTAGGGTTCAGGGTTTGAGGTTTAGGGTTTAAGATTTAGTGTTTAGGGTTTTTTTAAAAAAAAAATAAGTAAACCAGTAGGTTTAGGTTTATTTTATTTAGTTTATTTTTTGTTTATTTGAGTTTATTTTATTTTTTATTTCTATTTAGGTTTATTTTATATTTTAATTTAGTTTAGTTTATTTTTTTATGTTTATTTATTTTGGTTTATGTTTTTTATTTTAGTTTATTTTTTAAGTTTAACTTTATTTTTTAGATAAACTTTATTTTTATTTTATTTTTTAAGTTTAGGTTTTATTTTTTATTTTTAGGTTTAGGTTTAGGTTTTATTTTATTTTTCTAGGTTCAGGTTTTAGGTTTTTATTTTATGTTTATCTTTAGGTTTTATTTTTTAGTTTAGGTTTAGGTTTATTTTTAGTTTATTTTATTTTATTTAGTTTATTTTTAGGTTTAGGTTTACTTTATTTTTAATTATTTTAGTTTAGTTTATTTTAGTTTAGGTTTAGGTTTATTTAATTTTTATTTTAGGATTAGGTGTTTTTTTATTTAGGGTTTAAGTTTTATTTTTTATTTATTTTTAAGTTTATTTTTTAGTTTTTATTTTATTTTATTTTTTATTTTGGTTTAGTTTTATTTAGGTTTTACTTCTTTAGTTTAGTTGATGTTTTTAATTATTTTATTTTAGTTTAGTTTTAAACTTTTATTTTATTTTCTTCTTAGGTTTAGGATTTAGTTTATATTTTTATTTTATTTTATTTTTTTATTTTATTTTGGTTTAGGTTTATTTTTTTTTTAGGTATTATTTAGTTTAGGTTTTGGTTTTAGCTTTTTAGGGTTTAGGGTTAGTTTAGGGTTTAGGTTTAGGGTTTAGGGTTTAGGGTTTATGTTTTAAGTTTAGGGTTTAAGTTTTAGGTTTAGGGTTTAAGTTTTAGTTTAGGGTTTAAAGATTTTTTTTAACAAAGAACAAATTCATATTCAACATTTCTTCATTTTGATTTCATCAACCAAGTAGCACCACAAGTTTTCCAAGACACAAGCGATGACATAGATCAAGAATGAGCACCCATAGAGAAAATCAAAATCCTTAGATAAGTGGAATTGTCGCTACTATAAAGACACAGCTCCATAAGCATTGATTGACCATTCTTCAGTTTCTCCAATTCCCATCAAAACCACCCCTGCCACATGAGTAGCGGGATCCGCCATCATATCCCTATCTCTCCCTCCACCACCACCAAAGTTGTAACCTCCGTCGCTCCTCTCACCTCCCATAACTTACTCGACCACCATCACCATATCCACCAGACCTCCAGATACCCCACCACCACTGGGACAACCACCACCTCCATCTTCACCTCCACTACTAGGTCTAGACTGAGCCTAGTTGACATCAAGGTTTTGCCCATTTATAAGGTTCAGGGTTAGTTTATGGTTTAGGGATAGTTTAGGGTTAGTTTATGATTTAGGGTTTAGAGTTTACGATTTAAGGTTTAGGGTTATAGGTTTTAGGTTTAGGGTTTAGGTTTTGGGTTTAGTTTTGATTTAGGTTTAGGTTGTGTTTAGGTTTAGGTTTAGTTTAGTGTTTAGGGTTTAGGTTCAGGTTTAGGGTTTAGGTTGTTTAGTTTTAGGGATTGGTTTAGGTTTATTTTAGGTTTAGGTTTAGGTTTTATTTTGGGTTTGGGTTTCTTTTAAAATAAGTAAATAGGTAGGTTTAGGTTTATTTAGTTTACTTTTTATTTATTTGAGTTTATTTTATTTTTATTTAGAGTTTATTTTATTTAGGTTTAAGTTTTTAAGTTTTAGGGTTTAGGGTTTAGGTTTAGGTTTTGTTTAGGGTTTTAGGGTTTAGGTTTTAAGTTTAGGTTAGTTTATAGTTTATGTTTAGGTTTAGTATTTCTTTAGGTTTAGTTTTAAGTTTAGGGTTTAGGGTTTAGGGTTATCTTAGGGCTTAGGGTTATTTTAGGGTTTAGGGTTTAGGCTTTAGGGTATTTAGGGTTTAGGGTTTAGATGAAGTTTAGGTTTTATGGTTTAGGGTTTTAGGGTTTAGGATTTTAGTTTACATTTTAGTTTAGGTTAGGTTTTAAGGTTTAGGTTAGGTTTAGGTTTAAGTTTAATTTAGGTTGATTAGGTTTAGGGTTTAGGGTTTTATTAGGTTTAGGGTTTAGGTTTAGGGTTTAGATTTGGATAGGATTTGATTTAGGGTTTAGGGTTTATGGTTTAGGGTTTACTTTTAAATTAGTAGGTATTTATTTATTTAGTTTTTTATTAGTTTACTTTATTTTTATATTTATCTAGGTTTATTTTTTATTTCTCTTTAGTTTATTAATTTATTTTATGTTTATTTATTTTAGTTTAGGTTTTTTATTTTAGTTTATATTTTAGGTTTAGTTTAGGTTTCTGCTTATTTTTTATAGGTTAGTTTTATTTTTAATTTATTTTTTAGGTTTAGGTTTTATTTTTTATTTTTATATTTAGGTTTAGGTTTTTATTTTAATTTTTCAAGTTTAGGTTTTAGGTTTCCATTTTAGGTTTATTTTTAGGTTTCATTTTTCAGTTTAGGTCTAGGTTTATTTTTAGTTTATTTTATTTTATTTAGTTTAGGGTTTATGCTTAGTTTATTTTAGGTTTAGGTTTAGGTTTAGTTTATTTTAGTTTAGGTTTTGGTTTATTTTATTTTTTTTATTTCAGGTTTTGGTATTATTTTTTTATTTATTTTAGGTTTTTTTTTTTTATCTTTAGTTTTAGGTTTAGGTTTTAGTATTTATTTTATTTTATTTTAGGTTAAATTTATTTTTATTTAACATTTAGTTTTTATTTTATTCAGTGTTTTTATTTTTAGGTTTCTTTTATTTTCTTAGTTTAGTTTAGGTTTTCATCAATTTTATTTTATTTTAGTTTTTATTTTTTATTTTTTATTTTATTTTTTTATTTTAGGTTTAGGTTTAGGTTTAGGTCTTAGTTTATGTATTTATTTTATTTTATTTTTTATTTTATTTAGGTTTCAATTTCTTTATTTATTTGATTTTCAGATTTTATTTTGTTTAAGTTTTGATTTTTAGGTTTTTTTATTTAAGGTTTAGGGTTTAGGGTTCTTAGTTTAGGGTTCACGGTTAATTTTAGGGTTTAGGGTTTTTTTTTAAAAAAAATTAAGTAAACTCATGGGTTTATATTTATTTAGTTTATTTAGTTAATTTTTTATTTATTTTAATTTATTTTATTTTTAATTTTTTGTTTAGGTTTATTTTTTATTTTGTTTAGTTTATTTATTTTAGTTTAGGGTTTAGGGTTTGTAGAGGGTTTAGGGTTTAGGGTTTTGGGTTTATGTTTTAGTGTTTACTGTTTATGTTTTTGGGTTTAGAGTTTAGGGTTTATGTTTTAGGGTTTATGGTTTAGGCTTTATGGTTTAGGATTTAGGGTTTAGGTTTAGGTTTTGAGGTATAGGGGTCAGGTTTAAGTTGAGGGTTTATGGTTTTTGGTTTTTTTTAATAGAGAACAAATTTGGATTCAATATTTCTTCTTTTTCAATTTCATCAAGCAATGCGCAAGTTTTCTAAGACAACACCCACATAGATAAAATGAGAGAGAGCAAATCAAAAACCTTAGATAACTAGAACCATCTCTACTATAAATACACAGTTGCATAAGCTGCAAATTGGATCGACCGTTCTTCAATTTCTGTAGTTCCCATCAGAAACACTCTGCCTTTTGTGTATCAAGATCCACCATCATATCCTCGATCTCTCCCTCCACCACCACCATGGTTAACCTCCGTCGTTCCTCCTGCCTCCATAACCACCACTGCTCTGACCACCACCTCCATATCCACCAGCAGCTCCAGATCCCCCATCACCATTGCAATAACTGTTGCCTCTGCCTTTGCCTCCACCACCAGGTCTAGACTAAGCCTTGTTGACGGTGATGTTTCTACCTTCAAGGTTCTGTTAATTTTTAGAGTTTAAGTTTTTTAAGTTTTAGTGTTTAGGTTTATTTTTTTTAATTTATTTAGTTACTTTAGGTTTAGGTTTAGGGTTTGGTTTTTAAGGTAAGGGTTTTGAGTTTTAAGGTTTATGCTTTTAGTGTTTAGGGTTTAGGGTTTAGGGTTTAGGGTTTAGGGATAGGGTTTAGGGTTTAGGCTTTTAGGGTTTAAGATTTTAGGGTTTAGGGATAGGGATTAGGGTTTATGGATTAGTTTAGCTTTAGGGTTTAGGGTTTTTAGGGTTTTGGGTTTTGGGTTAGGGTTAGCTTAGGGTTTAAGGTTAGTTTAGGGTTTAAGGCTTAGGGTTTTTAGGGTTTAGGGTTTACGGTTAGTTTAGGGTTTAGGGTTTAGGATTTTTGGGTTTAGGGTTTTGGGTTTAGAGCTTAGGGTTTAGGGTTAGGTTTAGGTTTAGGTTTTGGATTAAGTTTATGGTTAGTTTAGGGTATAGGTTGTAGGTTTAGGGTTAGAGCTTTTATTTTTTTTTTATTTTTTAAATTTATTTAAATTTAAGTAAATTAGTAGGTTTAATTTTATTTAGTTTATTTAGTTTTTTTTTTATTTATTTGATTTGATTTGATTTTTTTTTTTTTATTTAGCTTTAATTTATTTTAGTTTAGGTTTTTTATTTTAGATTATTTTTTAGGTTTAGGTTTAGTTTAGTTTTTTATTTATTTTATTTTTAAGGTTTAGGTTTTATTTTTTATTTTTAGGTCTAGGTTTAAGTTTTTATTTTATTTTTTTTAAGTTTCAATTTTAGGTTTTTATTTTAGATTTATTTTTAGGTTCTATTTTTTTAGTTTAGGTTTAGGTTTATTTTTAGTTTATTTTATTCTATTTAGTTTAAGTTTAGGTTTAGATTTAGTTTATTTTAGGTTTAGGTTTAGGTTTAAGTTTTATTTATTTTAGGTTAGTTTATTTTAGTTTAGGTTAAGGTTTAGTTTATTTTACTTTAGGTTAAGGTTTATTTTATTTTGTTTATTTTATTTTGATTTTAGGTTTAGGTTTTTTTAATTTAGGGTTTAGGTTTTATTTTTTTTTAATTTTTTGGTATTTATTTTATTTTTTTAGGTTTAGGTTTTATTTAGTTTTATTTTATTTTATTTTAGGTTTATTTTTTTTTAGGTTTAGTATTTATTTTATTTAGGTTTTTTATTTTTTAGTTTAGTTTAGGTTTTTATTTTTTATTTTTTAGTTTAGTTTTTAGTTTTTATTTTATTTTCTTTTTAGGTATAGGTTTAGGTTTAGGTTTTAGTTTAGGTATTTATTTTATTTTTTATTTTATTTTATTTTGGTTTAGGTTCTTTTTATGTACTTTATGTTTTGGTTTTTTTAGTTTAGGTTTAGGTTTTTAGCTTTTAGGGTGTAGGGTTTAGGGTTTAGGGTTAGTTGAAGGTATAGGGTTTAGAGTTTAGGGTTTGGATTTTAGGGTTTAGGGTTTAGGGTTTAGGGTTTAGTGTTTAGAGTTTAGAATTTAGGGTTTAGGGCTTTACGGTTTAGGGTTTAGGGTTTAGGGTTAGTTAAGGGTTTAGGGTTTAGGGTTTCTTAAGGTTGTTGGTTTAAGGTTTGTTAGGGTTTAGTGATTGTTAGTTTAGGTTTAGGTTTAGGGTATAAGATTTAGGAGTTTAGGGTTTATAGTTTAGGATTTAGGTTTAGGTTTAGGGTTTTAAAAAAATTTAGTAGGTTTATGTTTGTTTAGTTTATTTGTTTATTTTTTTATTTTTTTATTTCTTTAGGGTTTATGTTTATTTTAATTTATTTACTTTAGTTTAGGTTTAGGGTTTGGGGTTTAGGTTTAGGGTTTATGGTTTAGGTTTAGGTATAGGTTTAGTTTAGGTTTAGGGTTTAGTGTTTAAGGTTTAGGCTTTTAAGTTTTAGTTTGGTTTAGGTTAGTTTAGTTTAGTTGAGTTTAGTATGGTTTAGGTTGAGTTTAAGTTTAGGGTTTAGGGTTTAGGGTTTAGGGTTTAGGGTTTAAGGTTTAGGGTTGTAGGTTTAGTGTTGTAGGTTTAGGGTTTAGGGTTTAGAGTTTTATTTAAAAAAATTAAGTCAACCTATAGGTTTTGGTTTATTTAGTTTACATTTTATTTGTTTTAGTTTATTTCATTTTTATTTTTATTTAAGTTTATTTTTTAATTCTATCTAGTTTAGTTTATTTATTTTAGTTTTATTTGTTTTAATTTAGGTTTTTTATTTTAGTTTATTTTTTTAGGTTTAGGTTTAGGTTTATTTTTAGTTGAGTTTTATTTTTATTTTATTTTTTAGGTCTCAGTTTTTTGGTTTTTAGGGTTTAGGGTTTAGGGTTTACGGTTAGTGTTTAGCGTTTAGTGTTTAGGGTTTAGGGTTTTTAGGGTTTAGGGTTTAGGGTTTAAAGTTTAGGCTTTAGGTTTAGGGTTCAGTTTTTAGTTTAGGGTTTAGGGTTTTTGATTTTTTTTAAAAGAGAACAAATTTAGATTCAACATTTCTACTTTCATTTATTTAGTTTATTTTTTATTTATTTTATTATTTATTTGTATTTATGTTTATTTCTTTACTTAGTTTAGTTTATTTATTTTAGGTTTATTTATTTTTGTTTAGGTTTTTTATTTTAGTTTATTTTTTAGGGTTAGATCTATTTTTTACTTGAGTTTTATTTTTATTTTATTTTTTAGGTTTATGTTTTATTTTTTATTTTTAGATTTAGGTTTAGGTTTTTATTTTTATTTTTTGATGGTTTAGGATTTAGGTTTTTATTTTAGGATTATTTTTAGGTTTTTTTTTTTAGTTTAGGTTTAGGTTAATTTTTAATTTATTTTATTTTACTTAGTTTAGAGTTTAGGTTTATGTTTAGGTTTTATTTCTTTTAGTTTAGCTTTAGGTTTTTTTACTTTATTTATTTTATTTTTATTTTAGGTTTAGGTTTTTTTTAGTTTAGGGTTTAGGTATTATTTTTTATTTATTTTTAGGTTTATTTTTTAGGTTGACCTTTTATTTAGTTTTTATTTCATTTTATTTTAGGTTTATTTAAAGTTTATTTTAATTTAATTTTATGTTTAGCTTTTATTTTATTTAGGTTTTTTATTCTTAGGTTTATTTTATATTTTAGTTTTGTTTAGGTTTTTATATTTTATTTTAGTTTATTTTTATTAGTTTATTTTATTATATTTTTAGGTTTAAGTTTAGGTTTTAGTTTAGATTTTTATTTTATTTTATTTTTTATTTTATTTAGGTTTAAGTTTTTTATTATTTTACTTTTAGGGTTTAAGGTTTTGGGTTTAGGTTTTAGTGTTTAGGGTTTAGGGTTTAGGATTTTAGGATTTATGGTTTAAGTTTAGGGTTTAAGGTTTAGGGTTTTTAGGGTTTAGTGTTTACGGTTTAGGTTTTAGGTTTAGGGTTCAAGTTTTAGTTTAGGGTTTAGGGTTTTTATTTTTTTTAACAGAGAACAAATTTAGATTCAACATTTCTTTTTTTTGATTTATTCAACCAAGTAACACACCAAGTTTTCCAAGCCACACACGATGACATAGATCAAAAATGAGCATGCATAGAGAAAATCAAAAACCTTAGATAACTAGAACTATTTATACTATAAAGACACTGTTTCATAAGCAGTAAATTGAATTGGTCGTTCTTTAGTTTCTCGAGTTCCCATCAGAACCACCCCGGCCTCTTGAGTAGCGGGATCCACCATCATATCCCCGATCTCTCCCTCCACCCCCACCATGGCTGTAACCTCTGTTGCACCTCCCGCCTCCATAATAACCACTACTCTGACCACCACCTTCATATCCACCAGCACCTCCAAACACCCCACCACCACTATGATAGCCTCCACCTTCACCTCCACTGCCAAATCTAGACTGAGCCTGGTTGATGGTGATGTTCTTGGTGTCAAGGTTCTGCCCATTCTTATGGTTTTGGTTTAGGTATAGGTTTATTAGGTTGTAGGGTTTAAGTTTATTTTTTAATTTATTTAGTTACTTTAGGTTTAGGTTTAGGGTTTGTTGTTTTGGGTTTAGGGTTTAGGGTTAGGGTTTAGGGTTTAGGGTTTAGGGTTTAGGGTTTAGGGTTTAAGGTTTTAAGGTTTATGCTTTTAGGGTTTAGGGTTTAGGGTTAGGGTTTAGGGTTTAGGGTTTAGGGTTTAGGTTTAGGTTTAGGGTTTTAGGTTTAAGGTTTAGGTTTTAGGGTTTAGGATTTAGTGTTTATGTTTTTTTTAAATTAAGTAAACTAGTAGGTTTAGGTTTATTTAGTTTATTTTTTATTTATTCAAATTTTTTTTTATTTTTTTATTTAGGTTTATTTTTTATTATTATTTAGTTTAGTTTATTTATTTTAGTTTATGTTTTTTATTTTAGTTTATTTTTTAGGTTTAGGTTTAGGTTCATTTTTTAATTGAGTTTTATTTTTATTTTATTTTTTTAGGTTTAGGTTTTATTTTTTTTAGCTTTAGGTTTAGGTTTTTATTTTATTTTTAAGGTTTAGGTTTTAGGTTTTTATTTTAGTTTTATTTTTAGGTTTTAATTTTTAGTTTAAGTTTAGGTTTAGGTTTAGTTTTTTTTAGGATTAGGTATAGAATTTATTTATTTTAGTTTAGTCTATTTTAGTTTAGATTTAGGTTTATTTTATTTTATTTATTTTATTTTTATTTTAGGTTTAGGTTTTTTTTTAGTTAAGGGTTTATGTTTTATTTTAAGATTTATTTTTTAGGCTTAGGTTTTTATTTAGTTTTTATTTTATTTTATGTTAGGTTTATTTTATTTTTATTTTACGTATAGTTTTTATTTTTTTAGGTTTTTTATTCTTATGTTTTTATTTTATTTTATTTTTAGGTTTAGGTTTAGGTTTTAGTTTAGGTTTTAATTTTATTTTATTATCTTATTATATTTAGGTTTAGGTTTTATTTATTTATTTTACTTTTTAGGTTTTATTTAGTTTAGGTTTAGGTTTTTAGGTATTTAGGGCTTAGGGTTTAGGGTTTAAGGTTTAGGGTTTAGGGTTTTAGGGTTTAACGTTTAGAGTTAGGGTTTAGAATTTAGGGATTTAGGGTTTAATGTTTAGGGTTAGGGTTTAGGGTTTAGTGTTTCAAGTTTAGGGTTAGCTTAGGGTTTAGGTTAGTTTAGGGTTTAGGGTTTAAGGGTTTAGTTTAGGCTTTAGGGTTTATGGTTTTTAGGGTTTAGGGTTTAGGGTTTAGGGTTAGTTTTGGGTTTAGTGTTTATTGTTTAGGGTTTTAGTGTTTTGAGTTTAGGGTTTAGGGTTTTAGTGTTTAGGGTTTAGGGTTTAGGGTTTAGGGTTTAGGATTAGTTTAGGGTTTAGGGTTTAATTAGGGTTTATGGTTTAGGGTTGTAGGTTTAGAGTTGTAGGTTTAAGGTTTATGGTTTTGTGTTTTGGGTTTTGAGTTGTAGGTTTAGGGTTGTAGGTTTAGGGTTTAGGGTTAGTTTTATGATTTAAGGTTTAGGGTTTAGGGTTTAGGATTTAGGGTTTATGGTTTAGGGTTTAGGGTTTAGGATTTTTTAAAAAAATTAAGTAAACTGCTAGGTTTAAGTTTATTTAGTTTATTTTATTTATTTTAGTTTATTTTATTTTTTATTTTTATTTAGGTTTATTTTTTTTAGTTTAGTTTATTTATTTTTGTTTAAGTTTTTTATTTTAGTTTATTTTTTAGGTTTAGGTTTATGTTTATGTTTATTTTTTAGTTTAGTTTTATTTTTATTTTATTTCTTTAGGTTTAGGTTTTATTTTTTAATTTTAGGTTTACGTTTAGGTTTTTATTTTATTTTTTTAGGTTTAAGCTTTAGGTTTTTATTTATGTTTTTTTAGGTTTTTTTTTTAGTTTAGGTTTAGGTTTATTTTAAGTTTGTTTTATTTTATTTTGTTTAAGGTTTAGGTCTAGGTTTTATTTATTTTAGTTTAGTTTATTTTAATTTAGGTTTATGTTTGTTTATTTTTTTGTTTTAGGTTTAGTTTTTTTTAGTTTAGGGTTTAGGTTTTATTATTTTATTTTTTGGCTTATTTTTTAGGTTAACATTTTTTTTATTTTTTATTTAGGGTTTTGTGCCATCATCCTTCAAGATCTTTGACGGCAGTGGGAACCCATGATAACACATTGCACACTTTAGAGGCGTTACCACGGTGGCGACACCTCTTCCACCTTTTCTTTATATGCATTAGGTGTTGCATTTGATTGGTACGTCGAACTGTGCAATGGTTCAGTGAAGGCTTTTGTTGAGTTGGAGCACCTCTTCATCAAGAGGTTTCTTTGGTGCTGGTATTTATGGCGACCTCATTGTGTAAATAAAACTCAATGATACCCTTATTGACTACATTCTCAGGTGGCTCAACCTGAGCATGAAATGCAAACCACAACTATCCGAACAACATGCCATTGAGATTCTTCTCAAGAATATCCATGGCCCGATCACCTTCATGCTTAAGGGTTTTACCATCAAAACATTCGAGAAATTAATTAATAAACAAAGCGGCTAACTAGAGGAAGAAAACAATTGCCCTTTCCCGACCGATCACTTAGGCCCAAGTTGTAGAAGGTGTTTAAGAAGAAGCCAAAGACAGTTATGTCAGTGGATAGAGGGATGTAGCCAGCCAGAGTTTAGTATGAGAGACTACGAGCTCAGCAGCATCCTTTCCCACCTCCTCTTCCATCCCTCGACCATCATGACCCACTACTGCAGCCACAATGACCATTTCTACCAATTCAAGCCTACCCGGCGATATTCATATCCATCGCTAGGTAGCTACTTTCCATCTACTCTTGCTGATAGATTGAATAAGCCATATTCATTCAAGAGGGAGGTAGTTAGGAAAATCTTTAAGAATCTCTTAAAGCAACCTGACTTTCAGTTACTAGAACCTAAGAGGTCAGAGGAATTGGGCAAGAGCATTGATCCTAGCTATTGCCCCTACCACCGCATGTTAGGCCATGTCTTAGAGGATTGTATCACTTTTATAAATTAGCTTGAGCACAGCTACAAGTTGACAGCCATAGTTATCCCTAAGGAATACTTATTAGAACAACCATTCAGTTTGGTTAGAGTAATCCCTGGGTATACTTGCGATCCTATTAAGACCAAAGAAGGTTAGGATATCTCCCTATCTCGAACCTATAAGAAGATCATTTTTGAGATCAAGAAGGTTTCCTTGTAGGTGTCTGAAGTAGCTCAAACCTCCAACACCAAGGAATTTTCCTTAGTTGCAAAGCACAACTCAGGGAGGGTGACAGCCTAGCAGCAGCAGTAGCTCACTATACTTTACCCGGGATAATCTAGTAGTGCATCCACCATCCGAGTCTAGTACTCGCTCCACCATTGTAGCTACCACCCCTTCTGCTAGCTCCTCTTCTACCGGCAGGAGCATTGTATCTTCGGATAAGGGCACTAAATCTGTTACTCCACTTACTTTACTTGATTTCTATCATGTACCTCCTCCGAAAAAGAAATTAATGAAGAAAACTGATTTTACTTATATATTGTTTACTTCTGATGCTCTTGATTTTATTCCAATTGAAAGCTCTCCGAGTATAAATAAAAATAATAGCTCTAATAGCTCTTATCCTTTCCTTTCTGATTCAGAGTCGAACTATCCTTCTCTGAATCAATCGGTTTCACCCCTTGAGATTGACTTGGAGTCAACTAACTCACGAGGAGATAGGGCGTAGGTATGCAGGAGAAGGTAGAACTTTCCACAAACTTATCATTCCAAGAAGTCACTGAAGTCAACCTACGTAGTGGCAAAGTTCTACCTTCCTAGGGTAGCACCTCAGGATAAGGGTAAGCATGTAATTAGTTCCAGTGAGCAGATAGCCCCTTCATAGGATGCTCCACCCATAGATATGCTTGTGGAGGACCAAGCTAGAGTTGATTACAATGTCCTAGCTCACCTTAGAAAGTTTCCAGCTAACTTAAGCATATAAGACACCCTTGTCTTACCCAAAGAGATGAGAGAATCTCTAATCAAGGCCTTACTTGATCTAGAGATATGTTTAGCTATCGATGCTACTAAGAGGAGACATGCAACTTGAAGGACATCTTAAGAGTTACATTCATCAATGAAGACTTACACTTAGGGATGACCAAGCACAAGCGCCTCTTTACATTATAGTGGATGTTGGCAGATACAGGCTATCCATAGTTCTGGTTGACCCACGTGTATCAGTCAACATTATGAGTCTAAGAACCCTTGCTTGCTTGAGGATCGACATCTCTAAAATCAAAAAAGAAAGGATGATGTTGAGAGGATTCAATGAATAAGGTGAGAGGGGCTTGTGGTGTTTAGTTTTGGATGAATGGGTGGGTGGAGGGGGTACATTTTGAGGTGATCGAGTATAGCATTGAGGTATGATGTACTATCTCAAAAGATAGAGGCATCACCCTACAATGGATCTAATCATGTAATAAGGATTCCTAAGGCATGATGGGTCTTCGAATGTACTAGAGATTTTTTCCTTACTTTACATGGATAAATAAAGCAGGGTTTATATTAAACCAGGTTCTTAAATTTCTTATGGAGGCAAGCCTCTATAGTTAATTACATCTTAGAAAATAAATTTTTTAAAGAATATTCTAGATTAAACTAGACAATTATGATCTCCAAAGATTTCAAGGTTAGACTATCAAAGGATTGGTTGTATTTGGAAAATCAATTAGGAAAGTTTGAGAAGACTTATTTTTGTAATCGAAATGAAATAAGTAGGAAATGCTCATGATACTAGGAAGCTAGTGAGCATTCCAATCTATCATATAGTTGGGCTTTATAATTTTGATGTTGAGGAGATTTATATGTTTTAAGTTGAAATTTAATTAGATTACTAGGGCTTATAATCCACCAACACAAGGTTGTGGGAATGCTAAGAGGTGAGGTTTTATGCTCGTAGCCTGAATGAAATAAGCTACCTCAGATCCTCAATCTAGGGAGCTTTAGTATTGGCTAAAGCATGCCTAAATCTAAGCGACAGGTGGACATAAGGGTTTACCTCCATAAAAGAGAATAAATTGTTTAACTTCTTGACTTATAATCACCTGGAGTGGCTGCCAGCTAACTTCTCCTATGATCTTAAAATCATGTAGTCCGGTCTTATGAATTGTAAGACAGCTAGGATAGTTATTTAAAGAGAAAGAGACTAAAGTCTTAAACACACTCTCTAAGAGACTAGAGCATGAGTTGTATGAGCATATGACTTAATCTATAGTTGCAAAATATTTTCAAATTTTATTCCATTTTAGACACATCATTTTTATAGAGGCTTTAGAATTTTTTATGCCTAAATGCATGATGAAATACGTTATGGGTCAAATCAGCTAGAAGAAGGTGTTCTCTACCACAAGGGATGCCCTCACAAGTCAAGCATTCCTTTTTGGTTCAACGATGGAGACCCTTCATGTTCAAGAAAGAAAGAATATGCAGGGATGATGTGAAACATAAAATCATATAGCTAAAGGGTTGCTAAATCTTTTAATTATCTTATTTAGGTCTCAGGCTTTATGATGAGGTTATGAGTTATTTAAATATAGTTATGAGTGATTAGTTGAGTATAAAAGTTATTTTTATCCTGAGAGCCTAACCATATCCAGGCCAGATATTAAAGCATCAATCAGTTAAGAAACTATGAAAGCATTCCATCCTAATGCACAATGTAAACATAACATCAAACAATTATATATGCTATCATAAAAGACTAAAAGGTTGGTGTGGTCGGGTGCCACCGTACAAGTTAAAGAGATAAAAGATGGGTAGTCGAGCTCTACCATTATGCAACCTGGAATATGAAAGAATAATTATAATTGTATTAAATGCTATGAGGGTCTTCTTTCTTCATATCTCCATTTCTGATTTGGTTCCTTCTTTGATTTGGATAGTGCTTGCTTCAAAGGCATCACAGGGCACCCAAGGATAAAGCCTTCTAACCACTGCTCATCCTAATCCACCATAGCACTAATTCTAATTCTAATTGCAAAATTACATTTATGTGGGAAAAGTAAATCTAACTACACCTATAAAATAGAGATTAGCTAAATATACATATAATCGCAATCAGTTGAATTTAAAATTTAGACTTAGTACCCTACACATGGGTAACTAAGCCTAGCTGTCCAAACTTGGATTACGCTTAAGGATTTAAGCAACCTACAAAAATAGCATTCATATTTATTTTTAAGCATCCCTTAAGCATAATCCCCTGAAAACATGATTAGGCTAATATTAACCTATCATCTAGTCTACGAAGCATACACCCTAAAATCCAATCTAAAATAATACATCATAAAATAAAATACATCACATCATACACCATCCTAACTTAGCATTAGAAGTGATGACTTAATTCTAATGTGTGTATTAAGGCTTGTGTGGTAAGTCTTCTTAGGCATTAGTGTTGTATTTTCTAAGTGTAGAAGGATTCAATTTAACATGAAAGGTTGATTTCACTTGAAGTAGTTTAATTGATTTGAGAAATTTAATTTGTGTTTTCTTTTGTTACATTTGATTACACTTAGCAACTAAGTGTTATAAAGAGAGAAAAAAAGGATTGCCCTCTTTCATCCCTACCTTAAGTCACTTTCTAAAGTATATTAATTTGATTTAGTTCTCTTTAGTGCATGGATTATTAAATGATTTAATTAATCCTAAGTTTAGGTTCACTTTAAATAATCCTATTCAAAATGAAATGCATCTTAAGATTAATTTAATTAAATTATTACCACATGACATATATTAAATCATTCCTTTCCATCACATATAACATGCATATGATTTAATCTAAGATTATCTATACATGCAACATATTTTAGCACTTAAATGATGAATGTATGTGTATGTTTAGAATTTATATTTTATTTGATTAAATTATTTAAACATAAAATTCTTATACAAAAGACATAAGAATGAAATTAAATGAAGATAATCAAATGACCTCCTTGGAGCTAGCTAAAGGCTCATATTCATGGGATGTCTAGACTATATATCTATTTGCATTGAAACATATGTAAATTCATATACATGAACATAGGAAGAAAGATCCAAATCATATGGATAATTAATTCAACCACTTAGTCAATTATGAATGCATGCAATTTTAATTTAAAATGGGATATTTCATTCACTAATCACATATACATATACATGTACAAAGATATAGACAAGTACGTGTCATTTTTCAACTAGAGAAGTCGGTAATCAAATAACCTTATTAGGGCTAACTAAAGCATCATATTCCAATGATGTCCAGACTATATACTTGCTTTTCTTGGACACACATGGATGTCTACATAAATGAGGGAAAGAAAACCATGCAAAGATTATAATTTGATTGAATCATTTGTAGATATGAATTAAAGCTCTATCCAAATTCTAATGTTGAAATACATAAGAATGAAATCAAATGGGTACATGCCATTATTAAACTAGGGAAGTGAGGTAATCAAATGACCTCATTAGGGCTAGCTAAAGCCTCGTGTTCCCAAGATGTCCAGACTATATACCCATTACCATTCAATCTTATATAAATCAACACATGAATAGAGGAAAGAGAACTCAACATTCATACACTTAAGCGATAAGCACATGCATTTCTTATGTATATATAAATAGCATCATAACACATATTACTATTCATTTATAAGCTTTTGAAAAATACATTTAGATTTAATAGTGATAATAGCCACGTATATATTAAATTTTTTCAACACATGCAAGCTTACATAAAGGAAATCCGATTTAATTTACTTGATTTTGAAAAGATGGATACATGAATTCAAATGACATACCAAATTTAACCTGATTGGAAAGACGACAATCAAATATAAGCATGTGATTCATTCAACCAAACTAGCTCTTAAGGACAATAAAATCAAATAAGATTATTTAAAGCAAACTAAAGCTTCTTTATTAATTATGTTTTGGATTTGATTAGATTCAAAGAGGAGAAGAGAAATCATCACTTATTTTTTTTAAAACCATTCACACATTAGTGATTTGATTTAATTTAAGAGAATATAATTAAGTTGATTTTTTGGGTTAATTAAGTTGAACCCTTAATTAGATGAATTAATTACCCTTACCTATGCCACCTTAAAGTAATTAACTAAATAATTATGTGCCAACATGATATGCATGGAAAATAAACTTGCAATGATCGTAGGAAATAAAAGGGGCCTAATGCAATTAGCTCATGATTAATAGTTAATTAGATTAAGGGACTTAATTAATTACTCTTATGGTTTTCCCACACATGTGGACTAACCATAATTTCATTAAACTCATTTAGGTTATTAAACACTTAAAGATCTACCCCATGATTTAATTAATTAAGGTCTAATATGATTATGATTTCAATTTGATTAAGTGATTTAATTAATAAGTTAAATGTTAATTAATTTAATTTTAAAAGGGTGAAATGAACTTAGAGAAAGGGGTCCCAACCTTATACCTTAGTTCACCTATTGTTGAACGATGATTAATAAACTTAATTAAACAATCTGTTATTGTTCATGGGATTAATTAACCATTAATTAACTTAAAAGAGTTGTTAAGGTTTAATTAATTAGTTTTCCTAATTATGTGAGCACTAAATCCCAAGAAAATTATGGGAGATAGAGGTCATCCCATTAAATTAACCCACAATATTTGAGATTAATTGCTCAAGTAATTAAGGAGTAATTAACCTAATTAGTTTTTCAATTAAACCTTAATTACTTTTCAAAATTAGTTAAGGTCATTTTTAATTAATTTTCCTCTGAAAATACCTTTAAAATGAGTATTTATTTGCATTTTTTTATTTCTCTATAATTTTTTATAATTTAAAGAAGTTTAGCCATTAAAAGTGATTAATTAAGGCTAATTAAAGCCTAATCCTATTAACGCCACATGGCGCCCTGACGCAACGTACTTCAGCATGGTGCCCCGGGATTGGATATTAAAACATATTTGACTTAGCGCCTACATGGTGGCGACGGACGTGCTTTCTCGTCCACCACCCGATCTTAAATCGGACGATTATGGTTAATCCCAGCTTAATAGGATTAAATCATATCAAACTAGTGGATCTAATCACGACCGTCTATTCCGATCACATGAAATAGATGGTGCGTGATCTAACGTCATGTGAGTGAGGGAGAATGGAGTCCGTCTACCATTGCTCACATGATCGAGCTTAGTGAGCTTTCAACTCCAAAAGATCCACACCTTCATGACATCAATCGGAAGGTGATCCAATGATCAAGATCACATGAGATGCAAGTTTTCTTTAAAAAGCTCCAACCTATTTTTTCTAAGGATTAGTTTTGGAAGCAGACCTCATCGGAGCTCAAGGCTAGTGGCTCAAATGATTGAGGAAGCTTCATATAGTGGAGATGAATCCTTGTTGAGCAGCAATTGGATCAATTCCTTGATGTTCACTTGGAAGGCCATGAACTGATGATTTGGAGCTTAGCTTTCATCGAAGTCCCACCTCCAGTGCTTGGGAAGCTTGGGAAATGATTCATTCTTGCTCGATGAGGGCTAGGCAAGGTGCGTGCAAAGTTAATTTGAGTTTGATGGAGAAATGGGGAAGTTAGGTCAGAAATGGGTGTCTTATTTTGGGATGGACGAGAATGGCATTTTTCGATCAAGGAATGAGCTTGGAATCTTAGAGAATGGCTCTAGTGGCTCGTCTTGGCTAGCTAAGGCTTTAAGGAATGATTTTTGTGTGTGTTTGAGTGGAAATGAGGGGGTGTATACCCCCCTTCATTTTGATCATGTGGGATGAGTTTGGCTTATATTGGTCTTCGACCATCTCGAGTAGTGGGTGGTAGGAGGAGGTAGTTGGCTCGGCTTGGTTGGTTAAAGGTGTGGAGGTGGCTACCAAGAATTCTTCAATGGGGAGGGTGAGGTAATTTCACCTCCCATGGGTCATTGTCGACCCAACCACCCCTTGGGTCTGGTTGGGCAGTGTCCTAGGTGCCTAGTGGACCATTGAGAGAGTATCAAGTGGCCAAAGAATAGAAATGACCACTTACATTAGTGATTTGTCTCATGTGATTCCCTTGACCCAAGGGTAGAATGATCATTTGACATTTATTTCATTGGGTAGATTTGAAATGAGCCAAAAGTTGGTTAGCCAAAATTTCAAGTCAATTGGAGTTGATTTGGTTATGTTTGGTTCAATTTGACTCATTTATGTTAAATTAGGTTAAGTTGGGTCAAGTTGACCAATTGGTCATATTGGGTCAAACCAAGGGTTGGGTCAAGTTCATATGATCATTTGGGATGTTTTGGTTCAATTGGTTTGGTTTAGTTTGGCTTATATTTGATTTTGGCTCATTTGAATTCATTTTGGGTGAAATAGGTTAAGTTGACCAATTTGACCAAATTGGACAAATTAGCTTGGGTTGGGTGTTGGTTTGTGTTTAGTTGACCAATTGAAGATGATTGTAGGCTTTAGTTTCAAATAATTTGGATTTGGTTTTGATTTAGGCCAACTTGAACATTTAGGTCAATTTGGGCTAAGAAATAGGAATTGGTTCAATTAGGTCCAATCATGGCTTTGGTCAAGTTCAACAATCAATTTGGATTAAACTTGAGCCATTGGTTGTAATCAATTTGGATTATATTTTGATTTAACCCAATTTGGCCTTTTAGGTCAATTTGGGTCAACTTGGGTCAAGAGGGCCAATTGGGTTTGGTTTGTCAATTGAAGGTCAAGTCGTATTCAAATATTGATTTTGATTTGGTATGAATCATTCGTTTCAAGGGTTTTGGCTTAGGTTGAAATTTGGCTAGTTTGGGCTCATATGAGTCAAGGGGTTGACTTGGTCAAATGGCCAAATTGGTTTGACAATTTGTGATAATTGATCCACTTAGGGTGATTAACAATCATGATGGGAGGTTTTGATGGGCTTGGTTCAATCTAATTTGGGTAGGATTATAACTTGGCACAAATAGGTCAAATTGTCCACTTTGGGTTAAGTGGACCAATAGGGTTTAATATTGATTTTGGGTTGAGTTTGATTTAGTTGAGTTTATATATGGATTTGGGATTGATATATAAATTAAATTGCAAAGCTTGGGTTCAAATGGTTTTGGTTCATTTGAACATTTCAAGTCAAAGGGTTAAGTTGGGCTTGACATGGGTTGTTTTTAGTTTGGCTTGATGATTGTATATTTCATTTATATTTGTGAATATGATTGAAGGTATGATTGATTCATGAGAAAATCAATTGAATTTGGGTTTTAGAATGAAGGAATTTGGCTAAGTCCGTGGAGTTGGGTCATGTGTCTTAGGTTCAGATTTTGATTTAGTTTTTATAATTTAAATGTATATTTCATTTAAATTTGGAGAAAATTGAAAATATGATTGATTTATGAAAAAATTTGAGTTTGACTTGATTTGGATTAAGATTTGGCTAAGTCCATGGGATAGGTCATATGGCTTAGGAAGGGTTTTGATTTAATTTGATTTAGTTTGATTTTTTTTTGATCATTTGAATGTATATTTGATTTATATTTAGGAAGATGATTGAAGATATAAATTGATTATGAGAAAATAAATTGATTTTGGATTTATTTGTATTAAGATTTGGCTAAATCCATGGGATTGGTCATATGGCATAGGAAGGGTTTCAAGTTTGGATTTGATCATGGGCATCAATCATTTAGTTTTGGAATTTGGTTTTGGATTTGTATTTGAATTTGAATTTTATGTTTGAATTGAGGTTTGGTTTGAGAAGGTGAACATGGATTGGATTTGGGTTGTAGGGTAGGTGGATTATCCTAGTCCCTAAGGCATAACGTAATCCTATGGTTAACCCTTCTAAGTCATTAGGCTTAGGTTTAGTGTTTACCTAATTGTTAGAAGTGTCTTATGACTAGAAAAGTCTTAGTGTCTAGAAGTCTCCTAAGTCTAAGATGAGAAGATTGAATTTGCAATCCAAATGTGAGGTTAACTGGCCTTTCAAGTTTCACATTATAGAATCAGATACATCTTTCAATGCTTTGCTTAGGAGACCATTGATCCATAAGAGCAACATAGTTCCATTCTCTCTACACCAATGTATGAAGTTCATGAGAGGTGGGATCGTCTACTGTGTCAAAGGAGATCTCAAGCCATTTACAGTTTATGAGGTTGGCATATATGAGGATGTGGCTTACTACCTCTCTAAAAATCAATAAGTCTATTCTCATGAACTTGGGCAAAGTTAAAAAAGATAAAAAAAGAAAAAAAAAGAAAAGAAAAAGAAAAGAAAGAGAAAATGAAAAGAAAATAAAGGGAGGGGAAATAAACTTGGAGGAAGTGGAGACTAACATTAGATTCCACCCAGTTAGTTACTCCTTTACATATGGGTAGGATGACGACCTCCACTAGGCGGAGGAAGAGGCCCTTGAGGCGGTACTAGGGGTGGAAAACCTCCTTTGGCCACCAATAGAAGATATGTCTCACTAGAGTACACATATCATATAGACTTAGAATCTAGTTCATAGGATGAGTTTTTTATAGTTAGCACACAAGCCAGCTCTTCTCAGTAGTAGATTCCGTTGGAGGTGACACTTGAGCCAGATATCGATGAAGGCCAGGCTCCAAAGTAAAGCATAAGTGTATCCAAGTCTATATGTGAAACAGTTAAGCATTAGTTGGGAACCTTAGCTCTAACCCCACTTTCCTCTCAAAAAGCTAAAGGTTTGGTAGTTAAGGAAGCCCTTAAGTCATCCAGTGTGAAGTCTCAGAGGCTCTTTCTGGGAGCATCATCCTCTAGTCAAGAAGTTGATGTAGAACTTGAGGATGATTCATATAAAGATTTAATAGAACTACCTTTTGATTGGTACTTACCTTGTGTTCATAATTTATTAAAGAAAGATGTAATCCCACCTACTTGGTCAAAGTGCAGATCAAACTACTTTGAAAGATTATGGAAGAACAAATGCAAAAGCTCTCAATCATTGGGACTATGATTAAGGGTCCAGGTTGATGATCATGATTACTACTTAATCATCACCAATCATTTGGAATCGATTGGTTCTTTTCAAATCACATTAACTCATATGAGGAGCTATGCCTAGAAACTTGATGATCCAAATGATTTTGAAGTCAAAGATGCACCCCTAGAGTTATAAAATGAGATCAAGTTGACCATCGACAAACTCAAGGAAATTAACTTAGGAACTAAAGAAAATCCACGCCTGACATACATCAATTCTTTGTTGAATGCAATTTAGACCAATGACTTAGTTAAATTGAGTTTAAGGACGACTTTGCATGGAGTTATGAAGAGATGCCTGGATTGGCTCTTGACATAGTAGTCCATAAACTAGCAATAGAGTCTACTGCTAACCCTCAAACCTCCTAGGGATTTAAATATGGCATATCCAAAAGATGAATTTCCACTACCAATCTCGACATTGATGGTGGACATTGCCTCATCTCATGCAGTATTCTCTTTCATGGATGGCTCATCTGGATATAACCAAATAAAGATGGCCTCTGAAGATGAAAGAAACACTGCTTTTAGAACCCCCAATCAAAATCTATTGCTATAAGGTCATGCCTTTCAGCCAAAATCTTTAAATGTACATACCTATGACTCAAATCTTCTGAACTCATTCATCATCAAGTCGAGTGCTATGTCGATGATCTCATGGTCAAAAGTAGAGTAAAGGAAGACCATCTCTTTGACTTGAGATTATTTTTTGAATAGTTAAAGATAATTTAACCTCAAAATGAACCCCATGAAGTGTGCATTCAAAGTAGATTCAAGAAAATTCCTTAGGTTTGTTGTCTGACACTAGGGAATTGAAATTGATCCAGAGAAGATCAGCCATATTAGAAATTCCACCCTTGAAATGTTTAACTCAGCTCAGATCATTCCAAGGGTAGTTATAGTATCTAAAATGCTTTATATCCAACCTATCTAAAGATGTACCATTCTCGACTTGCACAAAATGATGCCCAGTTCAAGTGGGATGACAAGTGTGAGCATGCCTTCAAAGACATCAAGCATTTGATGGCGGGTTCTAGTAGCCCTATCCCGCAAGCCTCATACTTTACCTTGCATTAGATGACTCCTTGGTGCTTTGTTGGCCCAAATGATGAAGAGAAGGAAAATGCACTCTACCTACCATCGCCTAATCCTATTGAGGCTAATTATCCACCCATTGAGAATCATTGCCTAGCTTTAAGCTTTGCATCCCAAAAGCTACAACACTACATGCTTCCTCATAAGGTGAACTTAATCTTTAGGATCAATCTACTATAGTATCTCATGATAAGGTCGATGCTATTCAAATGATTGGCACAACGGTCCATGATCCTCTTGCAGTTTGACATTACCTTCGTACCCCTCTGTGCAGTGAAAGGATAAGTGCTAGAAGATTTCTTGGCAGAACACTCATTTCTTACTAACTCTCCTCTTAGTGATGATCTCCCCAATGAACAAATCAAGAACTTAGGGGATATTAGCATTCACCACTGGGAGATGTACTTTGATGGTGCGACTTCCTCTTAAAAAGGAGAAGAACCATAATTTACTATTCCACAAAAAATAGGGGTAGGAATAGTTCTCTTAACTCCAAACCGTGATGTGATGAAATTCCCATATCATCTGCCCAATCCTTGCACCAACAATGAAGCCAAATAAGAGGCTCTGATTGCTAGTTTTGAGTCAGCCATTACACTAAGCACCTAGAACATCAACTTCTTGAGGATTCTTAGCTAGCTATCAACCAAATCACTGGGTCCTATAAGGTTATAAAGCCCAAGCTCCATCACTACCATAAGAATAGCATGGAGTTATTTCCCTAAATACCAGAGGTTACCATTTATAACATTCCTACAGGAGAGAATGTCGTAGCGTATGCTTTAGCCAAGCTTGGTAAGGAGTTGACATGTATAGAGGATGAGTCCATATCAATAAAGGTCTAAAATTTACAAGTCTTATCCCTTATTGATATTAAACTCATCAAAAAGTACTCTCTTGAAGGGGAGGTTTTCATTGCCAAGAAGGATGAGGAGTTAGATTGGAGGCAACCATTCATGGATTACCTAAATAGAGGCAAACTACCTCAAGAGAAGTCCCAAGCCAATTAGATGAAGCAAAGAACACTTTCCTACACTCTTGTGGATGGTGTCATGTATTGGCAGTCTTTCGATCATATGTGGTTATGTTGTATAGACAAGCACAAAGCTTAAGATATTGATCAGGTACACTCGAGATTATATGGAGCCAACCAATCTAGTTTAAGATTAAAGCCAAGATCAGAGACTAGGATATTGGCCATCGATGATCAAAGATTGCATGGATGGATAGCTAGTGATGTCACCAATGTAAAATATACGGTGTGGTCTACACCAACCACCCAACATTTTACATCCTTAGCCTTATGGCCATTCAGTGTTGGGGAACCGATAGTAGTCGATTGATCCTCCTTCTTCTAAGGGTCATTAGTTCATCTTAGGTGCTAGTGATTACTTTTCCAAATGGGGGAAGGTGATTCTTCTCAGAGAGGTCACATCTCAGCATGTGCTCCAATTTTTTAGGAACCATATCGTATATAGGTTTAGATTACCTCGATGAATTATATCTAATAATGGTACTGCATTCAAGAGCACCAAGATCAACAACTTTTTTGGGAGACACAACATAAATTAGAGATATTCTACCACCGACTACCCCAGGGCAAATGGGTTAGTAGAAGCCTTCAACAAAACTCTCATCCAAATACTGAAGAAGACACTCGACAATAATAAGCGACAGTGGCATGAGCACTTAGTTGATGCCTTGTGTGCCTACTGCATGACATATAGAACTCCAACTCAGTCTACTCCTTTTTTCCTTAGTGTATGGGTCCGAAGCTATTCTACCATTAGAAGTGCAACTCCCATCACTAAGGGTAGCTGTGGGTATCAAGATCATAATAGAGCAGAATGCTAAGTTACGTTAGAGAGCTCAAGGTTTGGAGGAGATGCGCTGCATGCAAAAAATATCGAGTTGTACAAAGGTAAAATTTTCAAGATCACAACAAGTTGGTCTGTCCTAGAGTTTTTCAAGAAGGAGAGCTTATTTTAGTTCTAAGAAGACCGATTGTTGCCCATCGTAAGATGGGAGGCATGTTTGAACCCATTTGGGAAGGCCCTTTTGCCATAGAAAAGGCCTGCCAATGAGGATCTTATCAATTTATTAATCATAAGGGAGAGCGCCCAATGCTTTCAATCAATTGGCTCTACTTAAAGAAATATTATAAATCATGTTTGAAAATAATTATCATCAATGAAAATTCCATTTTGAATTCAATCTCTTCCATGTTGAAACTACTCTTATTTGTGAATCTGCCATGATGTGTTTAGGGTAGGTGTAAGGAGCCTGAGCGGCATCCTATCCTTCATCGACATAACACAAACACAAACTACACACAAACATATAAAATAAACACATATCTTTTTCTCGAGCTACTCTTAGTTAAGATATGGCCCTCAATGACACTCACTCATTAGCTGCTCTAGGTCGGGCTAACATGACCACTAATGTGTCACCCCAGTGGTCTTCTTACTTTGGAGGATATAAGTCTGCTACTCTTTCCTTCCTTACTTGGCCACTGCACATTGATAAGCGCCTTGTTAGTCTGGTAGGTCATACTACGTGGCCGATAAGCTACCTCATGTTGGCTTTATTTAATAGAATATGAGTCAGCTACACTTTCTTCTAGGATTAACCTTCGCATTGGTAGTGAGCATATTTGAAGTTTAGGATAAGTCCCATGGCTCCTTCCATCCGACTGCTTCAAGTCTAGGTCCAGTCCTTCCTTGGGGCTCCCCACTTAGTAGTTGCTCTAGGTCAGATAGCATCTATTGCACCGATGATAGACTATCCCGATGATCAGTTTCACTTAGAAAGTTGTAAGCCTACATGCTTTCTTTCTAGATTGATCATTTCACACTGACAGACACCTTAGGTTAGTTGGTTCTCACTATGTTGCTGGATCACCACTCATGCTGACGGATACACCTTAGGTTAGTTGGTTCTCGCACCTTTGGATACACCACTTATGGCAGATGTAAGTCTGCTATGCTTTCTTTTTGAGTTGGCCACTGTACATCTATAGGCTTTCTTTTTTAGGGCTCAGGATAACGCTTAGCCCCTCCCCTGTGGTCACTATGTTTAGATCACGTCCTTTGTAACCCCATTAGACACTACTTGGGTTATTTGGATAATTCCCCTTTCCAAATTGGAGAATTTGTTATGGATGTGCAGATTCTCCCTCGATCCAGTAAACCTAAGATTGGTCAAGGATGACATAGCCCCTTCTTAGTGAGGTCCCTCGCACACCAACAAGATCCATGCAAACATATAAATAAAATATATATTCACATGTATATTAGGAGGACACCCCTAACAGTACCTTTTCCAAAGAAGGCATCCTATCTTTAGGGCAGTGTCAGCAAAACTCCCTATATGAATAGCGTGACTACTCATGAGTTAATATAAGTCCCTAGCAGCATTCACTCAATATAATGTACATAACAATATAACTTCACATATATATGAATGTGGTGGTGTGTTACTAATGTTATTGTGCATTTTAGTTTGTTTTAGATTTGTTATAATACATTGGGTCAAAACTCACAAAAATGTTAATTTGATGGTTGAGATGGAATAATTTGACCAAATTCACAGCACACACCAAGAAGCAACACCAAAATTATGATATTTTGTACCATTTTTAATAGAAAAATTACAATTTTATATCCAAAATGAACATTATTCATATTTGGAGAAAAATTTGTTATTTGTTCCTTTTAAGTTATCCTTTTAAGTTATTCTAATGACCTAATCTTATCCTTTTAAGTTATATTGTGAGTTTTCACTACTCTTGAAGGCATTTTCTTCACCTACCATAACTATGTTAGGATTAGGTCATTCTTTATATCTACTCCTAATGACATCTTTATTCAAGGTTTAGGTTAGTTTAGGGTTGTTTATGGTTTAGGGTTTAGGGTTGGTTTAGGTTAGGGTTTAGGGTTTAGGTTTGGGGTTTAGGGTTTAAGCTTTAGGGTTATAATTTTAGGGTTTAGGGTCTATGGTTTTAGGTTTTAGAGTTTAGGATTTAGGGTTTAGGGTTTAGCATTTAGGGATTGAGGTTTAGGGTTTTTATGATTTAGGGTTTAGGGTTTAGGATTTAGGGTTTAGGGTTTTGGGTTTAGAGTTTTAGTTTTAGGTTTATGGTTTAGGTTTTAGTTTATGGTTTAGAATTTAGGGTTCAAGTAACACTACCATTGTCGGTCCCAAGTCAGTGAAAAGTGGAGGTTGCAAGTCAAGTAAAACTTATCAAAATAATCACATGAATCCTTTAAATCATTGTGTTAATCAGCATCCGTAACCTAGATACATCTGATAAAAAAAAATGTAGAAATTGCATTGGTGCCCAGTGCGGTGTTAAATAAGCAAGGGTTCCCCATTATGGACAGATGCGGGAGTTAGTGAAACTAGAATTAGGTTAGGATCTTGGAATATAGGTACTCTTATAGGTAAATTAATGTAATTAATAGATATTATGGTTCATAGAAAGATAAATATTTTATGTCTTCAAGAAACTAAATGGGTTGGGGAGAAAGCCAAGGAGATTGATAGTTTAGGTTTTAAACTTTGGTATTTAGGTAAAAGTCGAACTAGAAATGGTGTAGGTGTGATTATAGATAAAAGTTTGAAGGATAATATTATAAATATTAATAGATGTGGAGATAGAATTATAGCTTTAAAGATTATTGATACTAAGATTATCAATGTTATAAGTTATATCTCCTCAAGTAGGTTTGGAGGTAAGCACAAAAGAATACTTTTGGAATGAATTAGAGGATTAATACAAAGATACCTCTTGAAGAAAAAAGTATTTATTGGAAGATTTAAATGGACATGCTTGTAGAGTGGTAGAAGATTTTAAAAGTATTCATGGTGGTTATGGATTTGGAGTGACTAATGAAGAAGGTTGGACTATATTAGATTTTGCTTTAGCTTATGATTTTGTAGTTTCTAACACTTTATTTAAGAAAAGAGATGAACATATTATTACTTATAAAAGTGGATCTAGTAAAACATAGATTGATTATTTTCGATAAAATTTAGATTGTAAAGATTTAAGGTCATTCAGTGAAAATCTAAGTACCCAACATCGATTGTTGGTTTTAGATTTTAAGATGAAAGGTTGTAAGAGAAAAATAAACTAAATTATTGTCCTATAATTAGATGGGGACACTTAAGAACACAAATAAAAATATTTTTATGAGCAAGCTACAAGAGATTAGAATTTGTGATGTTCATGAGGAAGCTAACATTATGTGGGAAATAATGAAATTAAACAAGTACTAAAGATGTGCTTGGAGAATCAAAAGGAAAAGCTTCTTTTAATAATAATAGTTGGTGGTGGAGTCAAAGTGTAGAAAAGATAAAAAATAAGAAGTATTTCTATAAAACTTGGTTTAGATGTAAAACTTGGGAAAGATATAAAAGGCTATAGAGATAAGAAGTAAAGACATAGTTCAAGTGAGGTTAAGGATGAAAATAATAAATTTTTTTTTAGAAAAGGATTTTGAAATAGTGGATGAGGTATTTTAATAAACTTTTCAATGAAGGATCAATGTATGATTGATTTAGCAACATTAATACCTAAACAAAAATAGAGAATATTTTATCATCATTAGTAAATCTAGTTAGTGAAGCTTTAAAGAAAATGAAATGTGGAAAAGCATATAGATAATATTCCAATAGAAGGTGGAAATGTTTATCAAGGAATTTCTTACTTACAAATCTTTTAATGTCTTTTTAAAAGACTAAAAAGATGTCGATGAGTGGAGAAAGAGTTTGTTGGTTCCTATTTAAGAATAAAGGATGCACAAGAGTGTACAAATTATAGAATTAAGTTAATGTGCCATACATTAAAATTATGGGAGATTTATATGCGTTATGATATGATTGTTTCTCACAATCTTTGGTTTCATGCCTAGATCTACTATGGATACTATACATTTGTTAAGTGGTTTAATGAAGAATAGAAAGTAAGGAGGATCTACAAATGATATTTATTAATTTAGAAAAGCTTATGATAAAGTTTCAAGAATGTTCTTTGAGAGTTCTAGAATAGAAAGGAGTTAATATTGGTTATATTCAATTCATTAAGGATATGTATACTAGAGTTGTTACTTGTGTCCAAACACAAGGAGGATTGACAAAATATTTTCCTATTTCAGTTGAATTACATCAAGGATCAGCTTTAAACCCTTATTTTTTACTTTAGTTTTGGATGTTCTTACTAAGAATTTACAAGAAGATGTACCTTAGTGTATGCTTTTTGCTGATGACATTCTTCTTGTTGATAAGACTAGAGAGGGAGTCCAACAAAAACTTGAATTATGGAGGTCAACTCTAGAGTCTAAAGGTTTTCATTTAAGTAGATCTAATAAATATATAGTGTAATTTTAGTTGTAGAAGTTTAGTGGTAGTGTTGTGTGGGTGAACAAGTCATTAATAAGAGCGTTTGATATTTAGGCTCTATTGTTCAAAATGATGGTGAAATAGATGGAGATGTTATTAGTAGAATTCAAGTTGGATGGTTGTGGAGGAATGCATTTTTATTATGTGATAGAAAAGTTCCACTTAAACTTAAGGAAAATTTTATAAGATGGTGGTAAGGAGTATTAGGTTTAAAGAGAAGCATTTAGTTAAGTTTTAGAGATGAGGATGATTAGGTGGATGAGTGGCTTTACTCTTAGAGATAGAATGCAAAATGAGTATATTAGGAGTAGTTGGTGGTAGATAAGATTAGCGAGTCACCATATGGTTTGGACACATAGCGTCTTATGAATTAGAGTAGATGCATTAGATTTGCCATATGTTAAGAAAGATAGAGGTAGACCTAAAAGACTTGGTTAAGATGTATAAAAAATGATCTTAGTATACTTGATTTAAATGAGAATTTGACACATAGGACACAATAGAAGGAGGATTCAGTAGACCTAGTGGGATTAAGGCTTCTTTGTTGTTGTTGTTGTTGTTAGAGAACAAATTGATTCAACATTTCTTCTTTTCAATTTCATCAACCAAGTAGCACCCCAAGTTTTCTAAGACACAAGCGATGACATAGATAAAAATGAACACCTATATAGCAAATGAAAAAGCCTCTATAAGTAGAATTGTCTCTACTATAAGGACAGTTCCATAAGCAGTAGATCAGATTAGTTATTCTTCAGTTTCTCCAGTTCCTATCAGAACCACCCTTGCCTCTCGAGTAGCAGGATCCATCATCATATCCCCGATTCCTCCCTCTGCCACCCCCAAGGTTGTAACCTCCACCACTCCCACATCCTCCACCACCACCTCCATATCCACCACATCAGATCCCCATCTAATGCTCCTCCATCTAGATTAGCTTAGTTGATAGTGATGTTCCTATCATCAAGGTTCTACCCATTCTTAGAGTTTAAGGTTTAAGGATTTGGGTTTAGGGTTTAGAGTTGAAGGTTTTAGTGTTTAGGGTTTAAGGTACAGGGTTTAGAGTTTAGGATTTTAGAGTTTAGGGTTTAGAGTTTAAGGTTGTAGGCTTAGAGTTTAGAGTTTAGGGTTTTAGGATTTAGGGCCTAGGGTTTAGAGTTTAGAGTTTAGGTTTGTAGGTTTAGAGTTTAGAGTTTAGGGTTTAGGGTTAGGGTTTTTTTAAAATTATTTTTATTATTTTTTTTAAATTAAGTAAACTCATAGGTCTAGGTTTATTTAGTTTATTTTTTATTTATTTTAGTTTATTTTATTTTTAATTTTAATTTAGTTTTATTTTTATTTTTATTTAGTTTAGTTTATTTATTTTAGGTTTATTTACTTTAGTTTTGTTTTTTTATTTTAGTTTATTTTTTAGGTTTAGGTTTATTTTTTAGTTTAGTTTTATTTTTATTTTATTTTATTTAGTTTAGGTTTAGGTTTATTTTTAGTTTATTTTATTTTATTTAGTGTATGTTTAGGTTTAGTTTATTTTATTTTAGGTTTAGGTTTTATTTATTATAGTTTAGTTTAGTTTAGGTTTAGGTTTATTTTATTTTTATTTTAGGTTTAGGTTTTATTTTTTATTTTTTATAGTTTTAGTTTTAAGGTTTATTATTTAGGTTTAGGTTTTTATTTAATTTTTATTTTATTATATTTTATGTTTATTTTATTTTTATTTTACTTTTAGTTTTTATTTTTTTTAGGTTTTTTATTTTAGGTTTATTTTACTTTTTAGTTTAGTTTAGGTTTTTATATATTTTATTTTAGTTTAGTTTTTTATTTTTTTATTTTATTTTTAGGTTTTTGTTTTTTTATTTTTTTTATTTTATTTAAGTTTTGGTTTTTTTATTATTTTACCTTTAGGTTTTATTTAGTTTAGGTTTAAGTTTTTATGTTTTTAGGGTTTAGGGTTTAGGGTTTGGGTATTAGGGTTTAGGGTTTAGGGTTTGGGGTTTATGGTTTAGAGTTTAGGGTTTAGGATTTAGGGTTTAGGGTTTAGTGTTTAGTGTTTGAGGTTTTGAGTTTTCAGGGTTAAGGGTTTAGGGTTTAGTGTTTCGAGTTTAGGGTTTTGGTTTTTGGATTAGGGTTTAAGTTTTAGTTTAGGGTTTAGAATTTAGGGTTCAAGTTTTTTTTTTTAACAAAGAACAAATTCAGGTTCAATATTTCTTCTTTTCAATTTCATCAACCAAGTAGCACCCAAAGTTTTATAAGTCACAAGTGACAACATAGAAAAAAAATGAGCACCCATAAAGCAAGTCAAAACCATATAAGTAAAATTATATCTACTATAAAGGCAGTTCCATAAGCAGCAAATCAGTTGTTCTTTAGTTTCTCTAGTTCCTATCCGAACCACCACTGCCTCTAGAGTAGCGGGATCAGCCATCATATCCCGGATCTCTCCCTCCGCCACCCCCGCGACTGTAACCTCTACCACTCCTCCCACCTCCATAACCACCACTACTTCGACCACCACCTCCATATCGATCAGCACGTCCAGAACCCCCACCACCATCATGATAACCACCGCCTTTGCATTCCCCTCCACTGTGAGATCTAGACTGAGCTTACATGACGTTGATGGTCATGCCCTCAAGGTTCTGCCCATTCTTAGAGTTTAGGGTTTAGGGATTCAGGTTTAGGGTTTAGGGTTGTAGGTTTTAGGGATTAGGGTTTTGGGTTTAGAGTTTAGGATTTTAGGGTTTAGGGTTTAGGTTTTAAGGTTGTAGGTTTAAGATTTAGAGTTTACGATTTTAGGGTTTAGGGTTTAGGGTTTAGGGTTTAGGGTTAGGTTTTTTTTTTAATTATGTTTTATTTTCTTAAAATTAAGTAAACTTGTAGGTTTAAGTTTTTTTAGTTTATTTTTTATTTGTTTTAGTTTATTTTAATTTTAATTATTATTTAGGTTAATTTTTATTTTTATTTAGTTTAGCTTATTTATTTTCAGTTTATTTATTTTAGTTTAGGTTTTATTTTTTTGTTTATATTTTAGGTTTAGGTTTAGGTTTAGGTTTATTTTAGTTTAATTATATTTTTATTTTATTTTTTTTTAGGTTTAGGTTTAGATTTTTTATTTTAGGTTTATTTTTAGGTTTTTATTTTTAGTTTAGGTTTGGTTTATTTTAGTTTATTTTATTATTTTGTTTATGTTTAGGTTTAGGTTTAGTTTATTTTAGCTTTAGGTTTATTTATTTTTAGGTTTAGGTTTTTTATTTTTATTTTATGTTTAGGTTTTATTTTAGTTTAGGGAGGTTTTATTTTTATTTATTTTTAAGTTTTATTTTAAGGTTTATTTTTTAGGTTTATGTTTTTATTTAGTTTTTATTTTATTTTATTTTAAGTCTATTTTATTTTCATTTAACTTTTAGATTTTATTTTATTTAGGTTTTTTATTTTAGGTTTAGGTTTTTATTTATTTTATTTTATTTTAGTTTTTATTTATTTTATTTTATTTCATTTTTAGGTTTTGGTCTAGGTTTAGGTTTTGGTTTTAGTTTAGGTTTTTATTTTTTTTACTTTATTTAGGTTTTGGATTTTTTTAATTTTATTTTTAGCTTTTATTTAGTTTAGGTTTAAGCTCTTAGGTTTTTAGGGTTTAGGGTTTAGGGTTTGGGTTTTGGGGTTTAGGGTTTAGGGTTGAGGGTTTGGGGTTTAGGGTTTAAAATTTGTGGTTTAAGATTTAGGGTTTAGGGTTTAGGATTTACGATTTAGGGTTTAGTGTTTAGGGTTTAGGGCTTAGGGTTTAGGGTTTAGGGTTTAGGGTTTATGGTTTTAGGGCTTAGGTTTAGGTTTTAGGTTTGTAAGTTTAGGGTTTAGAGTTTAAGTTTTAGGGTTACTTTTAGGGTTTAGGGTTTAGGGTTAGGGTTTAGGGTTTAGGTTTAAGTTTTATTTATTTTAATTTAGGTTTAGGTTTATTTTATTTTTATTTTAGGTTTAGGTTTTATTTTTAGGTTTAATTTTAAGGTTTATTATTTAGGTTTTGGTTTTTATTTAATTTTTTATTATTATATTTTAGGTTTATTTTATTTTTATTTTACTTTTAGTTTTAAATTTTTTAGGTTTTTTATTTTAGGTTTATTTTACTTTTTAGTTTAGTTTAGGTTTTTATATATATATTTTATTCAAGTTTAGTTTTTATTTTTTTATTTTATTTTATTTTTAGGTTTTGGTTTTGGTATTTGTTTTTATTTTATTTAGGCTTAGATTTTTTTATTATTTTACTTTTATGTTTTATTTAGTTTAGGTTTAAGTTTTTAGGTTTTAGGGTTTAGGGTTTAGGGTTTAGGGTTTAGGGTTTTGGTTTTAGGGTTTTAGGGTTTAGGGTTTAGGGTTTAGGGTTTGGGGTTTATGGTTTAGAGTTTAGGATTTAGGATTTAGGGTTTAGGGTTTAGTGTTTAGTGATTGAGGTTTAGAGTTTTTAGGGTTTAGGGTTTAGGGTTTAGGGTTAGTGTTTCGAGTTTAAGGTTTTGGTTTTAAGTTTAGGGTTTAGGTTTTAGTTTAAGGTTTAGAATTTAGGGTTCAAGTTTTTTTTTTAACAGAGAACAAATTCAGGTTCAACATTTCTTCTTTTCAATTTCTTCAACCAAGTAGCACCCCAAGTTTTGTAGGACACAAGCGACAACATAGAAAAAAAATGAGCACCTATAGAGAAAGTCAAAAACCCTATATAAGTAGAACTATCACTATTATAAAGACAGTTCCATAAGCAGCAGATCAGTTGTTCTTTAGTTTCTCTAGTTCCTATCAGAACCACCATTGCCTCTCGAGTAGCGGGATCTGCCATCATATCCCAAATCTCTCCCTCCGCCACCCGCACGACTGTAACCTCCGCTGCTCCTCCCACCTCCATGACCACTACTCCGACCACCACCTCCATATCGACCCACGTCTAGATCCCCACCACCACTATGATAGCGCATCACCTTCCCTCCATGAGATCTAGAGCTTAGTTGACGTTGATGTTCCTGTCCTCAAGGTTCTGCCCATTCTTAGAGTTTAGGGTTTAGGAATTCGAGTATAGGGCTTACGGTTGTAGGTTATAGGGTTTAGGGTTTAGGGTTTAAGGTTGTAGTTTTCATATTTAGAGTTTAGGGTTTTAGGGTTTAGGGTTTAGGGTTTAGGGTTATGATTTTTTTGGTTCTTAGGGTTTAGGGTTTAGGGTTTAGGGTTTGGGTTTTAGGGTTTAGGGTTTAAGGTTGAGGGTTTGGGGTTTAGGGTTTAGGATTTATGGTTTAGGATTTAGGGTTTAGAGTTTAGGGTTTGATTTAGGGTTTAGTGTTTAGGGTTTTAGGGTTTAGGGTTTAGGGTTTAGGGTTTATGGTTTTAGGGTTTAGATTTAGCATTTAGGTTTTTAGGTTTAGGGTTTAGAGTTTAGGGTTTTGGGTTTGTTTTAGGGTTTAGGGGTTAAGGTTAGGGTTTTTTTCTAATTATTTTTTATTATATTTTCTAAATTAAGTAAAATCATAGGTTTATGTTTATTTAGTTTATTTTTTATTTGCTTTAGTTTAATTTATTTTAATTTTGATTTAGGTTTATTTTTAATTTTATTTAATTTTGTTTGTTTATTTATTTTAGGTTTATTTATTTTAGTTTAAGTTTTTTAGTTTAGGTTTATTTTTAGCTTTAGGTTTATTTTTTTAGTTTTATTTTTCATTTTGTTTTTTAGGTTTCAATTTAGTTTTTATTTTTTGGTTTAGGTTTAGGTTTTTATTCTATTTTTTTAAGTTTAGGTTTAAGGCTTTTATTTTAGGTTTATTTTTAAGTTTAAGGTTTTTATTTTAGTTTATTTGATTTTAAGTTTTCTGTATAGGTTTAGGTTTAGTTTTTTATTTAGTTATTTTATTTTATTTTAGGTTTATTTTATTTTATTTTAGATTTAGTTTTATTTTGTTTAGGTTTTATTTTTTAGTTTAGTTTAGGTTTTATTTATTTTATTTTTGTTTAATTTTAATTTTTATTTATTTTATTTTCAAGTTTAGGTTTAGGTTTTAGTTTATGTTTTTAATATTTTTTTATTTTTATTTTATTTTGGATTAGGTTTTTAGGTTTTAGGTTTAGGTTTAGTGTTTAGGGTTTGGGGTTTAGGGTTTAGGGTTTAGGGTTTAGTGTTGTAGGTTTTAGGGTTTAGGGTTTAGGGTTTTGGGTTTAGGGTTTTAGGGTTTAGGGTTTAGGTTTAGGGTTTAGGGTTTTGGATTTAGGGTTTAGGGTTTTGGGTTTAGCGATTAGGGTTTTGTTTTCTGAAGCTTCAAAATAAACTCAACATAAAAGCTAAAAGTAATTCAAAAAAGAAAAAAAATCTGAACTTGTTTGCTTTAATAAAAGATGGATCTTAAGAAAAAAAAGTTAAAACCATAGGTGCACAAACACAAGATGCTAAGTGCCCAAAATAGTGGGAATGTAGTAGACTAAGACCTGGGCTTTTCCTTCTTCTCTTTAAAATGAGCTAAGAGGTACACGCTAGAAACCTTCAGAACCTTGAACCTAACTCCAGGAATATCTTTTACAGCATGCCCTTTACGGCCAAATCTAGCAATCAATACCTCATTATTTTCCTCGATGAAGTTCAAACAACCATCATTTGGAACAAAGGCTGCAATCTTTTTCCCATTCTTGATCAATTGGAACCTAACACATTTTTTGATAGTAGAGTTGGGTTGCTTTGCCTCAATGCCAATTTTTTCAAGCACATTGCCCTTTGCAAGAAAAGATTATGTGAATGGATTTTTCCATTCATTTCCAAGGTGACTTTTCTTGAATGATTTGTCACCACCTCGATTTCTTATGGTCTTCAATTTTTGACTGACTCAATACCACGTGTTTTCCCATGTTGATGAAATGAAAGAAGAGCCTCATGATCAAATTTGAGTTTAGCCACGGCGTGAGACGGGTTGAGCTCAATAATTAGGAATTATTTAGGTTAGTTAGTTATCAATTAGTTTTATTTTTTAGTTAGTTAGTTACTCATTAGTTTAGTATTTAGTTAGCATTTAGGGTTTAGGGTTTAGGATTTTTTTATTTTTTATTTTTTTAAAATTAAGTAAACTGGTAGGTTTAGGTTTATTTAGTTTATTTTTTTATTTATTTTAGTTTATTATATTTTTTATCTATATTTAGGTTTATTTTTATTTATTTTTTTTAGATTTATGTTTTAATTTTTATTTATAGGTTTAGGTTTAGGTTCTTATTTTATTTTTTTAAGTTTAGGTGTTATGTTTTTATTATAGGTTTATTTTTATGTACTATTTTTTAGTTTAGGTTTAGGTTTATTTTTAGTTTATTTTATTTTATTTAGTTTTGATTTATGTTTAGGTTTAGTTTATTTTAAGTTTAGGTTTATGTTTTCTTTATTTTAGTTTAGTTAATCTTAGTTTAGGTTTATTTTAGGTTTAAGTTTTTTTTAGTTTAGGGTTTAGGTTTTATTTTTTATATATGTTTATGTCTTATTTTTAGGTTTAGATTTTTTTATTTAGATTTTATTATATTTTATTTTAGGTTTATTTTATTTTTATTTTAGGCTTTATTCTTTTTAAATTGGTTTTCATTTTTTTTAGTTTAGTTTAGGTTTTTATTTATTTTATTTTAGTTTAGTTTTTATTCTTTATTTTAATTTCTTTTTAGGTTTAGTTCAGGTTTAGGTTTTAGTTAATGTTTTTATTTTATTTTATTTTTTCATTTTATTTTAGTTTAGGTTTATTTTTTTATTTTTTATTTAGGTTTTATTTAGTTTAGGTTTATGTTTTTAGCATTGTAGGGTTTAAGGTTTAGCGTTTAGGTTTTAGGTTTTTATTATAGGTTTTATTTTTTAGCTTAGGTTTATGTTTATTTTTAGTTTATTTTATTTTATTTAGTTTATGGTTTAGGTTTTGTTTATTTTAGGTTTAGGTTTAGGTTTTATTTATTATAGTTTAGTTTATTTTAGTTTAGGTTTAAGTTCATTTGGTTTTGTTTATTTTATTTTTATTTAAGGTTTAGTTTTTACTTTTAGTTTAGGGTTTGGGTTTTATTTTTTTATTTTTTATAGGTTTTATTTTTAGGTTTATTTTTTAAGTTTAGGTTTTATTTAGTTATTATTTTATTTTATTTTAAGTTTTTTTTATTTTACATTTAGTTTTTATTTTATTTAAGTTTTTTATTCTTAGTTTATTTTATTTTTAAAATTCAATTTAGGTTTTTATTTATTTTATTTTAGTTTTTTTTATTTTTATTTTTTATTTTATTTTTAGGTTTAAGTTTGAGTTTTAGTTTAGGTTTTTTTTAATTTAGGTTTAGGTTTTTTTATTTATTTCTTTTTAGGTTTTATTTACTTTATGTTTAGGTTTTTAAGATTTTAGGGTTTAGGCTTAGTGTTTAGGGTTTAAGGTTTTAGGTTTGGGGATTAGGGCTTTGGGTTTGGGGTTTAGGGTTTAGGGTTTCAGGTTGTAGGTTTAGGGTTTAGGGTTTAGGGTTTTAGGGGTTAGGGTTAAGGTTTAGGGTTTAGTGTTTAAGCTTTAGGGTTTTGGGTTTTTAGTGTTTAGGGTTTAGGGTTATGGTTTTTATTATTATTTATTATTATTTTTTATTTTTTTATTTTTTTTATATTAATGGTTTAGGATTTAGGGTTTAGGTTTTTCGATTTAGTGTTTACAATTTAGGGTTTAGGATTTAGGGATTTTTAGGGTTTAGGGTTTAGGGTTTAGGGTTGTAGGTTTAGTGCTGTATGTTCAGGGTTTAGGTTTAAATTTTAGTTGAGTTTTAATTTTATTTTATTTTTTTTAGGTTAGTTTTAGGTTTATGGTTTAAGGTTCATGGTTTAAGGTTTTAGGGTTTTAGGGTTTTAGGTTTTAGGGTTAGGGTTTAGGGTTTAGGGCTTAGTGTTTTGGCTTTAGGGTTTTTTGGTTTTAGGTTGAGGTTTTGCTTAGGTTTAAGTTAGTTTAGGGTTTATAGTTTATAGTTTAGGATTTATAGTTTAGAGGATTTAGTTTTAGTTTATAGTTTATAGTTTAGGTTAGTTTAAGTTTAGTGTTTTAGGGTTTATTAGGTTTAGGTTTATTTGGGGTTTAGTTTAAGTTAGGGTTAGGTTAGGTTTAGGTTAGGGTTATTTTAGGTTTAGGTTTAGTTTAGTTTAGGTTTAGGTTTTAAGTTTTAGGTTTATTTTATAGTTTAGGGTTTAGGCTTAAGTTTAGGTTAGGGTTTAGTGTTTAGGCTTTAGGTTTAGGTTTATAGTTTTAGTTTAGGTTTATAGTTTAGGTTTTAGGTTTAGGGTTTATTAGGGTTTTAAGTATGGTTTTAGGTTTTGGTTTAGGGTTTTAGGTTTAGTTTATTTTAGAAGTTTTATTTTAAAATTTTTTAATTTTAGTTTAGGTTTAAGGTTTAGGTTTAGGTTAGTTTTAGTTTTAGTTTATTTTTAAATTAATTAATAGTTTAGGTTTTAGTTGATTTTAGGTTTAGGTTTAGTAGCTTAGGGTTTAGGTTTTTTTTAAAAAAATTATTTAAATCTGTAGGTTTAGGTTTATTTAGTTTATTTCTTAGTTATTTTAGTTTGTTTTATTTTTTTTATTTTTCTTTATGTTTATTTTTTATTTTTATTTAGTTGAATTTATTTATTTTAGTTTTATTTATTTTAATTTAGGTTTTTTATTTTAGTTTATATTTTAGGTTTAAGTTTAGGTTTATTTTTTAGTTGAGTTTTATTTTTATTTTATTTCTTTAGGTTTAGGTTTTTAGGATTTTAGGGTTGAGGGTTTAGGGTTTAAGGTTTTAGGGTTTTATTGTTTAGGGTTTAGGGTTTATGGTAAAGGTTCAGAGTTTAGGGTTTACAATTTTGGGTTTAGGGTTTAGAGTTTAGGGTTAAGGTTTTTGGGTTTTAGGTTTAGGGTTTTGGGTTTTGGTTTAGAGCTTTAGGGTATACGCTTTTAGGGTTTAGGGTTTAGGGTTAGGGTTTAGGGTTTAGTGTTTAGGCTTTAGAGTTTAGGGTTTAGGGTTAAGAGTTTAGGGTTTAGGGTTTAGGGTTTAGGGTTTAGGGTTTATGGTTTATTTTATTTGTTTATTTTAGTAGATTTTATTTTTTATTTTTATTTAGGTTGATATTTGTTTTTATTTAGTTTAGTTTATTTATTTTAGGTTTATTTATTTTAGTTTGGGTATTTTATTTTTGTTTATTTTTAGGTTTAGGTTTAGGTTTATTTTTTAGTTAAATTTTTTTTTTTTTTTTAAGGTTTAGGCTTTATTTTTTATTTCAAGGTTTAGGTTTAGGTTTTTATTTTATTTTTTTGGTTTAGGTTTTAGGTTTTTATTTTAGGTTTATTTTTAGGGTTTATTTTTTAGTTTAAGTTTAGGTTTTTTTAGTTTATTTTATTTTATTTAGTCTAAGTTTAGGTTTAGGATTTGTTTATTTTAGGTTTAGGTTTAGGTTTAATTTATTTTAGTTTAGGTTTATCTTTATTTTGTTTTGTTTATTTTATTTTTATCTTAGGTTTAAGTTTTTTAGTTTACAATTTTGGTTTTATTTTTTAATTACTTTTAGGTTTTATTTTTATGTTTACATTTTTATTTTGTTTTTATTTTATTTTATTTTAGGTTTACTTTATTTTTATTTTACCTTTAGTTTTAATTTTATTAGATTTTTTATTCTTACGTTTATTTTATTTTTTTAGTTTACATTAGGTTTTTATTTATTTTATTTTAGTTTATTTTTATTAGTTTATTTTATGTTATTTTTAGGTTTAGGTTTAGGTTTTAGTTTAGGTTTTTATTCTATTTTATTTTATTTATTTTAATTTGGTTTAGCTTTTTTAATATATTTTATGTTTATGTTTTATTTAGTTTAGGCTTAGGTTTTTAGGTTTTTAGGGTTTAGGTTTAGGGTTTAGGGTTTAGGGTTTTAGGGTTTATGGTTTTAGGTTTATGGTTTAGGGTTAGGGTTTAAGGTTTAGGGTTTAGGGTTTAGTGTTTAGTGCTTGGGGTTTAGGGTTTTTAGGGTTTAGGGTTTAGGGTTTGCTTAGGGTTTAGGTTTTTTTTTAATAAATTAAGTGAAACAATAGGTTTAGGTTTATTTTGTTTATTTTTAATTTATTTTAGGTTTTTTATTTTTTTATTTTATTTTTATTTCGGTTTATTTTATATTTTTATTTAGTTTAGCTGATTTATTCTAGGATTATTTATTTTAATTTAGGTTTTTTATTTTACTTTATTTTTTAGGTTTAGGATTAGCTTTGGGTTTATATTTTGTTGGGTTTTTATTTTATTTTATTTCTTAGGTTTAAGTTTTATTTTATTTTTTATTTTAGGTTTAGGTTTAAGTTTAAATTTTATTTTTTTTAGGTTTAGGTTAAGTTTTAATTTTAGGTCTATTTTTAGGTTTTATTTTTATTTATGTTTGGGTATATTTTTAGTTTATTTTATTTTATTTAGTTTAGGTTTAGATTTAGGTTTAGTTTATTTTGATTTAGGTTTAGGTTTAACTTATTTTTGTTTCATTTATTTTAGTTTAGCTTAAGGTTTATTTTATTTTTGTTTATTTTATTTTTATTTTTTTTGGTTTAGGTTATTTTTTTGTTTAGGGTTTTGGTTTTATTTTTTAATTATTTTTAGGTTTTATCTTTAGGTTGATTTTTAAGGTTTAGGTTTTTATTTAGTTTTTATTTTATTTTATTTTAGGCTTATTTTATTTTTTTACCTTCAATTTTAATTTTATTTAAGTTTTTATTCTTACATTTATTTTATTTTATATAGCTTAGTTTAGGTTTTAATTTATTTTATTTTAGTTTATTTTTTATTAGTTTATTTTATGTTATTTTTTAGGTTTAGGTTTAAATTTTAGTTTATATTTTATTTTATTTTATTATTTTATCTTATTTAAGTTTAGGTTTTTTTATATTTATATTTTTAGGTTTTATTTAGTTTTGGTTTAGGTTTTTACATTTTTAGGTTTTAGGGTTTAGGGTTTAGGGTTAGGGTTTTGGGTTTAGGTTTAGGGTTTATGGTTTAGGCTTCAGGGTTTAGGGTATAAGGTTAGCTTAGGGTTTAGGGTTTTCTTTTAAATTATGTAAACCATTAGGTTTAGGTTTATTTAGTTTATTTAGTTTTTATTTATTTATTTTAGTTTATTATTATTTTTAATTTTATTTTTTATTTATATTTCATTTAGTTGATTTATTTTGGTTTAGGTTTTTTATTTTAGTTTATTTTTTTGTTTTTGGTTTCAATTTTTTTTTGTTGAGTTTTATTTTTAGTTTATTTTTTAGGTTTAAGTTTAATTTTTTATTTTTAGTATTTGGTTTAGGTTTTTATTTTATTTTTTGAGGTTTAGGTTTTAGGTTTTTATTTTAGGGTTATTTTTAGGTTTTACTTTTTAATATAGGTTTAGGCTTCTTTTTAGTATATTATATTTTATTTAGTTTAGGTTTAGGTTTAGGTTTAGTTTACTTTACGTTTAGGTTTAGGTTTTATTTATTTTAGTTTAGTTTATTTTAGTTTAGGTTCAGGTTTATTTTATTTTATTTTTACTTTAAGGTTTTTTTCTAGTTTAGGGTTTAAGATTTATTATTTATTTATTTTTAGGTTTATGTTTTAATTTAGTTTTTATTTTATTTTATTTTAGGTTTATTTTATTTTTATTTTATGTTTAGTTTTTATTTTATTAAATTTTTTATTCTTAGGTTTATTTTATTTTTTAGTTTAGTTTATGTTATTATTTATTTTATTTTTGCATGTTTTTATTAGTTTATTTCATTTTATTTACTTTTACGTTTAGGTTTTAGTTTATATTTTTATTTTAATTTATTTTCTTATTTTATTAATGTTTAGGTTTTTTAATTATATTCTTAGATTTTATTTACTATAGCTTTAGGTATTTTAAGTTTTGAGGGTTTAAGGTTTAGGGTTTAGGGTATAGAATTTAGGATTTTAGGGTTTATGCTTTTAGGGTTTAGAGTTTAGGGTTTAGGGTTTAGGATTTTAGGGTTTATGCTTTTAGGATTTAGGGTTTAGGGTTTAGGGTTTAGGGTTAGGCTTTAGGGTTTAGGATTTAGGGTTTATGGTTTTTTTTTAAATTAAGTATACTATTAGGTTTAGGTTTATTTAGTTTATTTTTCATTTATTTTAGTTTATTATATTTTAATTTTTAATTATTTTAGTTTATTTATTTAAGTTTAGGTTTTATATTTTAGTTTATTTTGTAGGTTTAGGTTTATTTTTTTTAAGTTTTATTTTTATTTTATTTTTTAGGTTTAGGTTTTATTTTTTTATTTAAGGTTTAAGTTTAAGTTTTATATATTTATTTAGGTTTAAGTTTTAGGTATTTATCTTAGGTTTACTTTTAGGTTTTATTTTTTAGTTTAGGTTTAGGTTTATTTTTAGTTTATTTTATTTTATTTAGTTTAGGTTTAGGTTTAGGTTTTATTTATTTTAGTCAAGTTTATTACAGTTTAGGTTTACGTTTATTTTATTTTACTTTTATTTTGGGTTTAGGTTTTTTTTAGTTTAAGGTTTAGGATTTATTTTTATTTATTTTTTGGGTTTACTTTTTAAGTTCAGGTTTTTTGTTTAGTTTTTATTTTAATTTATTTAAAGTTTCTTTTATTTTTATTTTATGTTTAATTTTTATTTTATTTAGGTTTGTTATTATGAGGTTTATTTATTTATTTAGTTTGGTTTAGGTTTTATTTATTTTATTTTAGTTTATTTTTATTAGTTTATTTTTCTTTATGTTTAAGTTTAGGTTTTAGTTTAGGTTTTTATTTTATTTTATTATTTTATTTTATTTAGGTTTAGGTTTTTTAGATATTTTATTTTTAAGTTTATTTAGTTTAGGTTTATGTTTTATGTTTTAGGGTTTTGGGATTAGGGTTTAGGGTTTAGGTTTAGGGTTTGGAGTTTAAAGTTTAAGGTTTAGGGTTAGGGTTTAGGGTTTAGGGTGTAGGGTTTCAGGTTTAGGGTTTAGTGTTTAGGCTTTAGGGTTTAAGGTTTTTAAGGTTTAGGGTTTAGGGTTTAGGGTTAGCTTAGGATTTAGGTTTTTTTTTTTAAATTAAGTAAACTGTTAGGTTTAGGTTTATTTAGTTTATTTATAATTTATTTTAGTTTATTTTATATTTAATTTTTATTTAGGTTTTATTTTTTATTTTTATTTAGTTTAGTGATTTATTTTGGGTTTATTTATTTTGTTTATTTTTACTTTTAGTTTATTTTTTAGGTTTAGGTTTATGTTTATGTTTATTTTTAGTTGAGTTTTATTTTATTTTATTTTAAGGTTTAAGTTTAATTTTTTTATTTTAGGTTTAGGTATAGGTTTTATTTTATTTTTTTAGGTTTTGGTTTTAGATTTTTTATTTTAGCTTTATTTTATGTTTTATTTTTTAATTTATGTTTAGGTTTACTTTTAGTTTATTTTATTTTATTTTATTTATTTAGGTTTAGGTTTAGTTTAGTTTATTTTAGGTTTAGGTTTAGGTTTTATTTTTTTAGTTTAGTTTATTTTAGGTTTAGGTTTATTTTATTTTGTTTATTTTTTTTTTTTTTAGGTTTAGTTTTTTTTTTTAGTTTAGGGTTTAGATTTTATTTTTTGTTTATTTTTATGTTTATTTTTTTAGGTTTAGGTTTTTATTTAGTTTTTATTTTATATTACTTTAGGGTTAATTTTTTTTTACATTTAGTTTTGATTTTATTTAGGTTTTATATTATTACGTTTAATTTATTTTTTAGTTTAGTTTAGGTTATTTCTTATTTTATTTTAGTTTAGTTTATTAGTTTATTTTATTTTATTTTTAGGTTTAGGTTTAAGTTTTAGTTTAGGTTTTTATTTTATATTATTTTTTTATTTTATTTAGGTTTAGATATTTCAATATGTTTTATTTTTAGGTTTTATTTAGTTTAGGTTTAGGTTTTTAGGTTTTTAGGGTTTAGGGTTTATGGTTTATGGCTTAGGGAATTAGGGTTTAAGATTTAGGTTTAGGTTTTTGGGTATAAGGTTTAGGGTTTAGTATTTAGGCTTTAGGGTTTAGGGTTTCTAGGGTTTAGGATTAGGGTTTAGGGTTTAGTGTTTAGGGATTAGGGTTTAGGGTATTTAGGGTTTAGAGTTTTGGGTTTAGAGTTAGCTTAGGGTTTAGTATTTTTTTTTTAAAATTAAGTATGCCTTTAAGTTTAGGTTTATTTAGTTTACTAAGTTTATTTTATTTTTTGTTTTTATTTATGTTTTTTTATTTAATTTGGTTTATTTATTTTAGGTTTATTTATTTTAGTTTAGGTTTTTTGTTTTAGTTTATTTTTTAGTTTTAGGTTTAGGTTTATGTTTATTTTTAGTTGAGTTTTATTTTTTATTTTATTTTAAGGTTTAAGTTTTATTTTTTTTATTTTAGGTTTAGGTATAGGTTTGTATATTATTTTTTTAGGTTTAGGTTTAAGTTTTATTTTAGGTTTATTTTAGGTTTTATTTTTTAGTTTGTTTTGTTTACTTTTAGTTTATTTTATTTTATTTTATTTAGTTTAGGTTTAGGTTCGGTTTAATTTATTTTAGGTTTAGGTTTAGGTTTTATTATTTTATTAGTTTATTTGAGTTTAGGTTTAGGTTAATTTAATTTTGTTTATTTTATTTTTATTTTAGGTTTAAGTTTTTTTTCAGTTTAAGGTTTAGATTTTATTTTTTATTTATTTTTATGTTTATTTGTTAGGTTTAAGTTTTTATTTAGTTTTATTTTATATTATTTTAGGGTTAATTTTATACATTTAGTTTTGATTTTATTTAGGTTTTATTATTAAGTTTAAATTTTTTTAAATTAGATTAGGTTTTACTTATTTTATTTTAGTTTAGTTTTATTATTTTTTATTTTATTTTAGGTTTAGGTTTAGGTTTTAGTTTAGGTTTTATTTTATATTATTTTTTTTATTTTATTTAGGTTTAGGTATTCTATATGTTTTATTTTAGGTTTATTTAATTTAGGATTAGGTTTTTTAGGGTTTAGGGTTTAGTGGTTTAGGGTTTAAGGTTTAGGGTTAGTTTTAGGTTTAGAGTTTAGGGTTTATTAGTGTTTTGGGTTAATGGTTTAGTGTTTAGGGTTTAGGGTTTAGAGTTTAGTGTTTAGTGTTTCTTATTAGGGTTTTTAGGGTTTAGGGTTAACAGGGTTTAGTGTTTTTTAAAATTAAGTATGCCTTTAAATTTAGGTTTATTTAGTTTACTTAGTTTATTTTATTTTTATTTTATTTATGTTTTTATTTAGTTTGGTTTATTTATTTTAGTTTTATTTATTTTAGTTTAGGATTTTTGTTTTAGTTTATTTTTAAGGTTTAGGTTGAGGTTTATGTTTATTTTTTAGTTGAGTTTTATTTTTATTTTATTTTATAGGTTTAGGTTTTATTTTTTATTTTTAGGTTTAGGTTTAGGTTATTATTTTATTTTTTTAGGTTTAGGTTTTAGGTTCATATGGGTTAAGGGGTTGAGTTGGTCAAATGATAAGACTTGCTTATTTTATTCACTAAAAATAATCAAATAAATCTAAGAGTAAAAAACTAAATAAAATAATTTCACATAATATCTTTGGATTAATCTTCTTTACTCCATATATGCTATAACTGTCCAATTTAATCTACACACCTTTCCAAACCTTCCTCTCTTCTCTTCTCCGAACTTGATAAATTAACATCTATTCGACATTTTGCCGAAACCTTATTCTCAAAATCGTTCTCCGAAAATCCTTTACAATTTTGGACAAAAGACGAACCTGTCGCTTATATTACCCCTTTAAATCCCTCTTTAATTATCAGAGTCCGACCCATGAAATATACTACCGAAGATAAAATTGAGTTTCAAAACCAACTCACTGAGTTACTACACTTACAACTCATCTCTCATAGTACTAGTCCACATAGTAGTCCCGCTTTTCTCGTACGCAATCATGCCGAACAGATTCGCGGTAAAGCCCGTATGGTCATCAATTACAAAAAACTCAATGATAATACTAAATTTGACGGTTACTTTTTGCCCAATAAAGAAGTCTTAATTAACCAAATTAAAAATGCCAAATGGTTTTCTAAGCTTTCGCAAATTTGGTTTTGGCAAATCAAAATGCACCCGATAGTATCAATTAACATCCTTGGACTCTCAAGGCCATTTTCAGTGGAATGTTATGCCCTTCGGACTCAAGAATGCACCACAGATATTTCAACAAAGAATGGATTATTTATTTTCGAATTTAACACCTTTTGCCTAGTTTATGTAGATGATATTCTTACTTTTAGTCCAACTTTAACCACACATATGAAATATCTCACTCTCTTTGCCAATAAAGCCTATCAGCATGGTATCATCTTAAGTAAAAAGAAGGCAACATTTGTAACCCCTGCCATTGAATTTTTAGTATTGAAAATTGACAACGGCGCAATAGAATTACAAGATCATATTTTACAAAAAATAGATAATTTCAAAACTATCTCCAATCAGAAGGATCTACAACATTTTCTAGGATGCATCAACTATGCCGAAGCATTCATAAAAATTTAGCCAGCTTAAGAGTACCCTTACAAAAGAAACTACAAAAAAATATACCTTGGACATGGGATAGCTCTGACAAAAATATTTTACAACAAATACAACAACATTGCAAAACTCTTCCAAAGTTAACCCTACCAACCAATCAAAAACTAATTATCAAAACTGATAGCTCTGACTCATGCTGGGGTGCCATTTTAGAAGCAAAATGATAAAATACTGAAGTCTTATGCCGTTACACTTCTGGTACATATACATCCGCAGAACAAAATTATCATATCAATGAAAAGGAACTTCTAGCAATAAAAATGGCTATCAAAAAATTTGAGTTATTTCTCAGTGAACACTTTATCATAAGAACTAATAATAAAACTCCTATATCCTTTATTAAAGGAAAAATTATAGATTCGTTACCTAATAAATGATTAATTAGATGGCAAAGTTGGTTTTTTGCATATAATTTTGATATCAAATATATTGAAGGAAAACAAAATGCTTTAGATGATACTTTAACCCGAGAATTTTGCAGGTCATGAGTTCTCTCCCAGATAATGATTTTGAATTACCAGATACTCTCAACATGGAAACAAATTCAACAACTAAGGACTCAATAAAATCTGATGATCACAAAATTACGGGTTACATCAAATTATTGGATCAGCAATTATGGAAATTAGAATGTGAAATTGCCTACAGCAATCAATTATTGAACGAATTACAGAATGTTAAGAAATATCTCCTTGGCGAGATTGATGAAGATCAATTACCATCCATTACAGCATTAGAACAACAACACGCACAAATAAAATTCCATGGAAGGACATGCAAATATCAACTAACACAGAAATAGAATTATCAGCCACTTTTGCCCAAGTTCTTAAAAAAGAAAAATCAAAGGAAAGAACAATAGAAGAAATAGCCAATGATTGGCAAAGATACTCTTTATATCAAGAGTGAATTAATCCACAAATATATTTCCATATAGCCAAAAAATATCATGTTGCATATATCTATGGAATCACTGATGATAATATTATAAAAGAATTATATGAAGCTGGGTTAATTTGAATGATTTACTTGAGGATTTAACACCACTTAAACAATTACCAAAAATTCTTTACGAAGCTATCAAACCATTCCAGGCTGTTGTCAAACATTGGAATTTATATATAAAATTATTCTAGACTTATCCAGAAGTACCAGAAGGAAAAATATCTCTGATACAAATCGGCATCAGTAGAGAATCATTTTATCCAAAATATGTGACTGATAAACCATTTTATCAATGACAAAAGGATGAAGACCTATTTCAAATCTGGATGGAAACCAGAAAAATAGACGTAGCAAATATTTGGGTATATCATTGCAGTGATACTCTATTTATCTACAGTTATAGAAAAACACCAACTCATCAAATCCACAAAGTATTATATCAGAAATGGATAAGTATGCTTCATAAAAATATGGTCAAAGCCAGCCATCTAGTAAAAGAAAATTTTTGTGCAAAGTTACAAATGGACAAACTCCATCAATGCAATTATTGCAAAAAGAAACAGACACTACAAACCTTTCGAGAAATTTGGAACAACGACAAAAATAGCAACATGAAAAGCAAAAATTATTAACAGCACTACTAAAAGAAAAGCAGAATTGACAAAAGGCGACTCCTATGAAAAGAAAGCACAATTATTTTCGAAAAGCGACCACAATCGGTCAAAAGCAAAAATAATTATTCAGAAAGTTGTCCCAGATTCCCCCACTCAAAATGAGGATGCACACTCAGCTCTAATTATTGATCCCACTCAAAGAAAAATAGTGACAGATGCTCTACTAGATGTAATTATTTCACACCAGCCAGAAGTTTATAAATAAGAAGACAGAGCAAATATTCAGGCAGAGGCAGAAATGAAGCTTGCTTAGTCATTTCCTCTTATATTAACCTAAGAGTCCCCTTGTGAGTTTCCTTAGTGATATGAAGTAACATGTATTATAGCGGTCAGTAATACTTCTCTCGCTATATAAGTTTTATTTTATGTTTTCATATGCTTTTGTAAGATCATGTTGTCTGCAATAATATATACTATCATATTATGTATATATTTTGGATTACGCCATGGGTAGGAAATGAACATCAACTGTGCTCTGTTATTCTGAAGTAATTGTAGAGGGTTGTGGTCTTAAGTGTTGCGCCTGAATCTTCCTCAATAAGCCACAAGTTTTAGAAGACTACGATATGAACTGGAGTAAATAGGGTCAAAATTATGAAAGTTCTCATAATATGATAAAGTATATTATATAAGAAGATAAAATTCTTAGGGAAGTGTACTAGACCCATAGGATAGAACTTTCATATAGTCAAAGAGAAGGCCTTAGTTATTATGACTTCAAGAAGAGAAAAAATAAAACAATTAGAAAAACAATTAGAAAAAGCAATAGAACAGCTGCGTCAAATAATCATAAAGAATATAGAAAAATTAAACTCTACAAAAAACATCGGGAAAAAGAAAAATCAGTTAGAGCCCTCAGAAATGGTATCAGAGAGTTCTATATGCCATATATGCTATAACTGTCCAATTTAATCTACACACCTTTCCAAACCATATAATATTATGTGGAGTCAACAATTTACACAGACATATCCAAATGATGTTACCCTAGGAAGTAGAATACAATTTGCGGAAGAAAAACTTGCTGATGCCTGTCAACAAATCGACCTACATAAACAAAACAAAAAATATAAGCAATCGTTATGTTGTAATAAAATAGATATGGTACATCAATGGGGCTGCACAAACTTAAATAAAACAACATCCTGTAAAGGACCAAATTGTTACAAAAGAAAAATTCTTTAGAAAAATAAATAAGATAAATTTTAGTAATAAGAAATGAACTTTGAAAGAAACAATTTACTAAAAATCAAAACTTTGTAAATGCTGGTTATGTAAAGAAGAAGGTCATTATACGAATGAATGCCCTAAAAGACAAAAAATAGCTAATATTAAATCTGTCCAAATAATTGAAGAAAATTACTTAGAACCCATATTTGATATATTTAAACTCGACTCAGAAGATGAACTCTATGAATTCACTGATACTGAAGAAAATTTTATCAACTCAGCCTATTATGATGATATTGATTTAAATGAATACCTATATTCTGATTAATTATGTCAAACATAGAACAAATTTTGAAAACAGATACAATTATAGATGACCAATTAGAATATAATAGGCACTTAACTCTTTCAGAAATCGAATATAAAAAGATCAAAAAAAGAAAATTATCTTTAGGAACCAAAGATTGTTTTGACATGCCAATCTTAACATGGAATAGAACGATATTATATGATGCCAAGGAGAATACCCAATAGAAATAATCAAGCACAAGGTAGTACAAAAATTCCTTTATATAATTTAAGCCTGAGAAATCAAGATCTACAAAAAATACCACATCCTGAAAAATACAGACATGTCTTTTTTGGAGGAATTCAGATTTTAATAAAAGCATATTTTAGAAAAGGAATTGATAGCCCTATCACCTTATGGATCTATGATGACAGAATTATACACTAAAAAATAGATTCCTTATTAGGAGTTATTCAAGGAAATTTATGCTATCAATCTTTATTATTTAATCTACATCCTAATTATGCTATCAACATCAATGATAGACATCTTGATCGTACTCTCACATTAAAACATAAGCTTGATTGTATACAACTAAGACAAGGAAGTGCTGTTTATAGTATTACCTATCAAATAGCATATGCATATAATAATAACCACAACACCGTAATATTTAAACCACAAAATGAACCAATTCATTTAGATCCACTATTCTCTCAAATAGGACAAACAATTCAACCCAATGAAGTAGATTATACTACTTTAACTCCACCATCTGACACCCTCTCATTAGACTTTGGCGACAGTAGTTTACTCAAACCCGAGAATTTTGCAGGTCATGAGTTCTCTCCCAAATAATGATTTTGAATTACCAGATTCTCTCGACATGGAAACAAATTCAACAACTAAGGAATCAATAAAATTTGATGATCACAAAATTATAGGTTAGGTCGAATTACTGGATCAACAATTATGGAAAGTAAAATGTGAAATTGCCTACAACAATCAATTATTGAATGAATTACAAAATATTAAGAAATATCTCCTTGGCAAGATTGATGAAGATCAATTACCATCCATTACAGCATTACAACAACATGCCACACAAATAAAAACTCCATCAGAAGGAGACATGCAAATATCAACTAACACGGAAATAGAATTATCAGCCACTTTTCCCAAGTTCTTAAAAAAGAAAAATCAAAGGAAAGAACAATAGAAGAAATAGACAATGATTTGCAAAGATACTCTTTATATCAAGAGCGAATTAATCCACAAATATATTTCCATACGAAAAAAAAAATATCATGTTGCATATATCTATGGAATCATCGATGACAATATTATAAAAGAATTATATGAAGGTTTATTGAATGATTTATCTTGAGGATTTAACACCACTTAAAACAATTATCAAAAATTCTTTACAAAGCTATCAAACATTCCGTGTGTTGTCAAACATTAAATTTATATATAAAATTATTCCGGACTCTAGAAGTACCGAAGGACAAATATCTCGATAAAATCAGATCGATGAGAGAACCATTTTATCCAAAATATGTTATCGATAAACCATTTTATCAATGATAAAAGATGAAGACCTATTTCAAATTTGGATGGAAACAAAAAATAGACGCAAAGAAATATTTGGGTATATCAGGTGATACTCTATTTATCTGATTATAGGAAAACACCAACTCATCGAATCCACAAAGTATTATATCAAAATGGATAAATATGCTTCATAAAAATATGATCAAAGCCACCTGTCTAGTAAAAGAAAAATTTTGTGCAAAGTTACAAATGGACAAACTCCATCAATGCAATTATTGCAAAAAGAAACAGACACTACAGACCTTTTAAGAAAATTTGGAACAATGACAAAAATAGCAACAGGAAAAGAAAAAATTATTAATAGCACTACTAAAAAGAAAAGCAGAATTGACAAAAGGCAGCTCCACTATGAAAAAGAAGCACAATTATTCAGCACTCAAACAAAAGCAGCCACAATCAGTCAAAAAGCAAAAATAATTATTCAAAAAGTAGTCCCAGATTCCCCCACTCAAAATAAAGATGCACTCAGCTCCAATTATTGATCCCACTCAAAGAAAAACAATGACAGATGCACTACTAGAGTTAATTATTTCACACCAGAAGTCTATAAATAAGAAGATAGAGCAAATATTCAGGCAGAGGCAGAAATGAAGCTTGCTTAGTCATTTCCTCTTATATTCACCTAAGAGTCCCCTTGTGAGTTTTCTTAGTGAAATCTGACAAGAAGTAACATGTATTATAGCCGACTAAATAATACTTCTCTCTATGTTTGTAAGTTTTTATTTTATGTTTTTATACGCTTTTGTAAGATCATGTTGTCTGCTTGCAATAATATATACTATCATATTATCTGTATTTTTGGATTATGCCATGGGTAGGAAATGAACATCAGCTGTGCTCTGTTATTCTGAACTAATCGTAGAGGGTTGTGGTCTTAAGTGTTGCGCCCAAATCTTCCTCAGAAAGCCACGAGTTTTAGAAGACTACGATATGAACTGGAGTAAACAGGGTCAAAATTCTAAAAGTCCTCATAATATGATAACGTATATTATACAAGAAGATAAAATTCTTAGGGAAGCATACTGGACCCATAGGATAGAACTTTCATATATAGTCAAAGAGAAGGCCTTAGTCATTATGACTTCAAGAAGAGAAAAAATAGAACAATTAGAAAAACAATTATAAAAAGCAACAGAAACATCAAATAATCATAAAGAAGATAGAAAAATTAAACTCTATGAAAAACATAGGAAAAAAGAAAAATCAAAGGAAAGAATAATAGAAGAAATAGCCAATGAATGGCAAAGATACTCTTTATATCAAGAGAGAATTAATCCACAAATATATTTCCATACAGCCAGAAAATATCATGTTGCATATATCTATGGAATCACTGATGACAATATTATAAAAGAATTATATGTAGCTGGGTTTATTTGAATGATTTATCTTGAGGATTTAACACCACTTAAACAATTACCAAAAATTCTTTACGAAGCTATCGAAACATTCCAGGCTATTGTCAAACATTGGAATTTATATATAAAATTATTCCAGACTTATCCAGAAGTACCAGAAGGACAAATATCTTTGATACAAATCATCAGAGAACCATTTTATCCAAAATATGTGACTGATAAACCATTTTATCAACGACAAAAGGATGAAGACCTATTTCAAATATGGATGGAAACTAGAAAAATAGACGCAGTAAATATTTGGGTATATCATTACAGTGATACTCTATTTATCTACAGTTATAGGAAAACACCAACTCTTTGAATCCATGAAGTATTATAAAATAAAAACTCAGCAACATTATAAAATAGGACAAACAATAAATAGATTCCCATATATTCATTCGCTCGTGATTAATGAATAGTTGATATACAAGAACCTTCTCAGGAAATAGAAGAATTAATAAATGTTTCTACACACCATCAATTCATGAATGCACCCCAAAGCCCAACCATGGATACACCTATAAACCCATTTGCATGCTTCAATTATTTCTATTGGGTATTCTCCTTGATGTATCGTATAATATACAGTTCTATTCCATGTTAAGATTGGCATGTCGAAACAATCTTTGGTTCCTAAAGATAATTTTCTTTTTCTGATCTTTTTGTATTCAGTTTTTGAAAGAGTTAAGTGCCTATTATATTCTAATTGGTCATCTATAATTGTATCTGTTTCCAAAATTTGTTCTATGTTTGACATAATTAATCAACAAAACTTTTAATCAACAACAAAAACATCGAAGTTTTAATGAAACAAATAAAAATTTAATTATTCAACCATGACAATCTATCGATACATGAAAAATACAATTCGCTAATAATCAATTATTACTAAAAGGATATTATATCACTCCTGAAAAATGTATTTTGATTGATTATTTGATGCAACTGTTCTGTTGCTTTTTCTAATAATAAGGGTATTATTGATTAAAATAAATTGATCAGCCCAATAAGTAGAAATTGTTCGAAGTCCATTAAAAGTGTCAAGCAGTAGATTGGTATGATGAAGAGGTAAATGAGATGGAAGGAGCCATTGTTTTGCGGACACGATATATCACGCCGTCACATAAGGCGTGGATAGGGATAGGTTCATACGTTGGAACATAAAGTTCAATTTGAATATAACTATGAAAGTGGACCATGATAGCGGGAAAAGAGGGTTGAATCAATTTTTATGGTGGTATCAGTAAAGGTAATTGTATGTTGTTGTAAAAAGTCCATCCTGACTAATACTCTATCTTTTTCTGTGTCATCAGTTAAAAAGGTATGTTGAAAATCAATACGATTATTTAAAATATCCCAAAAACCAAATAGAATATTTGTTTAATTGGGACAAGCATGATTTATTCCATAATAGTCTTTATAGATGTATGGTTCAGAACGTGGGATTAGTAGATTATTAGGAATTAATGTTGTATCTATATGTGACCAATGTGATCCGGTGTCTAATAATATCAAAATATGTTTTTCAGGAGAGATATAATATCTTTTTAGTAATAATTGATTATTAGCGAATTGTATTTTTCGTGTATCGATAGATCGTCATGGTTGAATAATTAAATCTTTGTTTGTTTCATTAAAACTATGATGTTTTTGTTGTTGATTAAAAGTTTTGTTGAGTAAACTACTATCGCCAAAGTCTAATGAGAGGGTATGAGCTGGTGGAGTTAAAGTAGTATAATCTACTTCATTGGGTTGAATTGTTTGTCCTATTTGAGAGAATAGTGGATCTAAATGAATTGGTTCATTTTGTGATTTAAATATTACGGTGTTGTGGTTATTACTATATGCATATGTTATTTGATAGGTAATACTATGCACATCACTTCCTTATCTTAGTTGTATACGATCAAGCTTATGTTTTAATGTGAGAGTACGATCAAGATGTCTATCATTGATGTTGATAGCATAATTAGGATGTAGATTAAATTGGACATATCCTTCGGATTAATCTACAATTGGACAGTGGTTGATATAACTTCCTCAGTTAGAGCCCTCAAAAAGCAAAATTCTATTTTACATTAAAATTGCATGCATTCATAATTGATTAAGTGGTTGAATTAATTAGCCATATGATTTGGAGCTTACTTCCTATGTTCATGAATTTACATATGTTTGAATGCAAATGGGTATATAGTTTGGACATCTTAAGAATTTAAGGCTTTAGCTTGCTCCAAGAAGATCATTTGATTACCTCACTTCCCTTGTTTAACAGTGGCACATGCCTATTTAATTTCATTATTACATCCTTTCTATATAAGAATTTGGATAAACTTTTAAATTAAAATGTTTAAATAATACAATCAAATAAAATAGAAATTCTAAACATACACATACATTCATCATTTAAGTGTGCTAAAATATGTTGCATGTATCGATACACTTAGGATTAAATCATATGCATGTTGCATGTGATGGAAAGGAATGATTTAATATATGTCATGTGGTAGTAATTCAATTAAATTAATCTTAAGATGCCTTTCATTTTGAATTGGATTATTTAAAGTGAACCTAAAGTTAGGATTAATTAAATTATTTAATAAACCATTCACTAAAAATAACTAAATCATATTAATATACTTTAGAAAGTAACTTAACGTATGGATGAAAGAGGGCAATCCTCTTTTCCTCTCTTTATAACACTTAGTTGCTAAGTGTAATCAAATGAAACAAAATAAAACATAAATTAAAATGTTCAAATCAATTAAACTACCTCAAGTGAAATCAACCATTCATGTTAAATTGAATCCTTAAAAAATACAACACTAATGCCTAACATGACATACCACACAAGCCTTAATACACAAATTAGAATTAACTCACCACTTCTAGCTCTAAGTAAGGATGGTGTATGATGTGATGTATGTTTTGTTTTATGATGTATTATTTTAGATTGATGTTTAGGGTGTATGCTTCAGAGACTTAATGATAGGTCAATATTAGCCTAAGCATGTTTTCACAGGGGATTATTCTTAAGGAATGCTTAAAATAAATGTGAATGCTTTTATAGGTTGCTTAAATCCTTAAGCATAATCTTAGTTAGGATAGGTGGGCTTAGTTACCCATGTGTAGGGTGCTAAATCCAAATTATAAACACAATTGCTTGGTATTATATGTATATTTAGCAACCTCTATTTTGCAAGTATAGTTAGATTTACTTTTCCCACATAAATGTAATATTTGTAATAGAAATAGGATTAGTGCTATGGTGGATTAGGATGAGCAGTGGCTAGAAGGCTTTTTCTTGGGTTGCCCTATGATGCCTTTGAAATAAGCACCATCCAAATCAAAGAAGGAACTAAATAAAAAATGGAGATATGAAGAAAGAAGACCCCCATAACATTTAATACAATTATAATTATTCTTTCATATTCCACATTGTATAAGGGTAGAGCTCACCACCCATCTTTTCTCTCTTCGGGTTACTGGTGGTACGACTACACTGACCTCTTATTCTTTTATGATAGTTTATATAATTATTTGATGTTATGTTTACATTGTGCATTAGGATGGCATGCTTTTTATAGTTTCTTAAATGATTGATGCTTTAATGGGTGGCTTGGATACAATTAAGCTCTTAGGATAAAAATAACTTTTTACCCAACTAATCACTCATAACTAAATTTCAAACAACTCATAACTTTATCATAAAACCTAAGACATAAATAAGATAATTAAAATATTTAGCAACCCCTTAGCTATATGGTTGTTTGTTTCACATCATGCATACATATTCTTTCTCTCTTGAACATGAAGGATCTCCATCCTTGCATGATAAAGAAATGTTTGACCTATGAGGGCATCCATTGTGGTGGAGAACACCATATTCTAGCTGATTTGACCCATAACCTATTTCATCATGCATTTAGTCATACAAAATCATAAAGCCTCTATCAAAATGATGTGTCTAAAATGAAATAAAATTTTAAAAAATTTTGCATCTATAGATTAAGTCATATGTTCATACGACTCATGCTCTAGTCTCTTAGAGAGTGAGTTTAGGACTTTAGTCTCTTTCTAATTAAATTACTACCCTAGATATCTTGCAATTTATAAGACCGGACTACATGATTTTAAAATCATAGGAGGAGTTAGCTAGTCCACTCAAAATTATAAGTCCGAAGTTAGACAATTTATTCTTATGGAGGTAAACCCTTATGTCCTACTATCGCTAGATTTTGGTCATGCTTTAGCTTGTACTAAAGCTCTCTAGATTTAGGATCCAGGTAGCTATTTCTTTGGGATACGAGCATAAATCCTCACCTCTTAGGCATTCCCATAACCTTGTGTTGGTAGATTATATGCAATCTAATTAAATTTCAACTCAAAATATATAAATCTTCTCAACTTCAAAATTATAAAGCCCAACCATAGGATGATTGGAATGCTCACTAGGCTTGTATCATGAGCATTTCCTACTTATTTCATTTGGATTCCAAAAATAAGTCTTCTCCTTGAACCTTCCAAATTGATTTTCCAAATACAACCAATCCTTTGATAGTCTAACCTTGAAATCTTTGGAGATTATAATTATCTACTTTAATCAAGAGTATTCTTAAGAAATTTTTTTTTCCTAATATGTAATTAACTATGGAGGCTTGCCTCCATAGGGAACATTAAAACTTGGTTTAATATAAACCCTACTTTATTCATCTATGTAAAGTGGGAGAAAAATCTCTAGTACTTTCATAGACCCATCATGCCTTAGGAGTCCTTATTACGTTATTAGGTCCATTATAGGGTGATGCCTCTATCTTTTGAGATAGTACATCATACATCAATGTTATACCCGATCACCTCAAAAAGTACCCTCCCTACATCAAAAAAAATATAGCACAAAGCCCTCTCCCCTTGTTCATTGAATCATCTCAACATCATCCTTTCTTTTCGGAGTTTGGAGATGTCGATCCTCAAGTAGGCAATGGATCTTAGACTCATAATGTTGACTAATACACTTGGGTCAACCAGAACTCTGGATAGCTTGTATGTGCCAACATCCACTATAATGTAAAGAGGCGGTTGTGCTTTGTCATCCCTAGGAGTAAGTCTTCATCTCTGAATGTAACTTCTAAGATGTCCTTTGAGTGGAATGCCTCCTCTTTAGTAGCAGTCAGCTGAGCTAAGCATATCTCTAGATCAAGTAAAGCCTTGATTAGAGATTCCCTCATCTCTTTGGATAAGAAAAGGGCATCGTATATGCTTATCTTAGCTGAAAACTTTCTAAGGTGAGCTAGGACATTGTAATCAACTCGGCTTGGCCCTCCAGAAGCATATCCATGGGTGGAGAATCCTATGGAGGGGCTATATGCTCATTAGAACCAATGACTTGCTTACCCTCACTACCTTAGAAGGTAGAACTTTGCCACTGATTAGGTTGACTTCATTGACTTCTTGGAATGATGAGCCTGTGGAAAGTTCTACCTTCTCATCAGGCATACCTATAGCTTCTCCTTTGAGATCTGTGGTTGACTCCAAGTCAAACTCAAGAGGTGAACCGATTGATTCAGAGAAGGATAGTCTGACTCCGAATCAGAAAGGAAAGGATCGAAACTACTAGAGCTATTATTATTATTTAGACTCAGAGAGCTTTCAATAGGAATAAAATCAAGAGCATTAGAAGTAGACAATATATAATTAGAATCAACTTTATTCATTAATTTCTCTTTGGGTGGAGGTACATGATAGAAATCAAGTAAAGTAAGCAGAGTTAGGGATTTAGTGCCTTTATCCGCATATACAATGCTCTTACCGGTAGAAAAGGATCTATCAGAAGAGGTGGTAGCTACCATGGTGGAGGAATCTTGGACTCCACGTGGTTGCACTACTAGACTATCTCAAGTATGGTGAGTACTACTACTTGTATCACTATCCCTAAGTTGTCCTTTGCAACTAGCAAACCTTCCTTAGTGTTAGAGGTTTGAGCTATTTCAGGAACCTGCAAGGAAAGCTTCTTGATCTTAGAAATGATCTTCTTAGAGATTCGGGATATGGAGATATTATAACCTTCTTTGGTCTTAAGAGGATCATAAATATTTGCAAAGATTATTCTAATGAATTGGATGGTTGTTCTAATAAGTATTCCTTAGGGATAACTATGGCTCTCAACTCATAGCTATGCTCAAACTAGTCCTTAAAAGTGATACAATACTCTGAGACATGGCCTAACATGCGGTGGTAGGGGCAATAGCTAGGATCATTGCTCTTGCCCACTTTCTCTAGCCTCTTAGGCTCTGGTAACTGAAAGCCAAGTTGGTGGAAAGATTTTCCTAACTACCTCCCTCTTGAATGAATATGGCTTATTCAATCTATCGGCAAGAGTTGGTGGAAAGTAGTTGCATACCGATGGGCATGAATACCACTACTGGGTAGGCTACTGAGGTGGTGGAAATGGTCATTGTGGCGACTGTGGTGGCCAGTATGATGGCCTAGGTGGTGGAAGAGGAGGTGGAAAAGGAGGCTGTTGAGCTCATAGTCTCTCATACTGAACTCTGGTTGGTTACTTCCCTCTCTCCACTAACACAACTATCTCTGGCTTCTTCTCAAACACCTTCTGTGGCTTGGGCCTATATGATTGTTCAGGAAAGGGCAACTGTTTGGCTTCTCTTGCAAGCTAGTCGCCTTGCTAATTAATTTCTCAAATGTTTTGATGGTAAATCCCTTAAGCATGAAGGCAATCGGGCCATGGATATTCTTGAGAAGAATCTCAATAGCATGTTTTTCAGACAGTTATGGTTCGCATTTCATGCTCAGTTGCCACGAGAATAATGTCAAGGAACTCGTTGAGTTTTATTTCTCTCAATGAGGTCTCTATAATCACCCTCTACTGAGCTCCAATAAACCTCTTGATAAATAGGTGCTCCAACTTAGAAAAAGTCTTCACCGAACCATTCGACAGTTTGGCATACCAATCAAATGCAATGCCTGACAAACTACAAATGAAAAGGTGGAAGAGGAGTGCATTGCTGTCACCGGTGATGCAACAACTAGCTCTAATATATGTTATCATGGGCTCCCACTAGCATCAAAGATCTTGAAGGATGGTGGCACAAAATCCTAAATAAAATAAAAACTAAATTAAAACCAAAACCTAAGAAAATAAAGCTAAAAATAAATACAAAATAAAACCTAAACCCTGAACTAAAAAAATGTAAACCTAAAATAAACAAAATAGGAACATCACATTCAACTAGGGTCAATCTAGATCTACCAATGGAGGCAAAGGTGGAGGCAGCAGTTATTGCAGTGGTGGTGGGGGATCTGGAGGAGCTGGTGGATATGGAGGTGGTGGTTGGAGCAGTGGTGGGTATGGAGGCGGGAAAAGTGATGGAGGTTATAGCCGTGGTGGTGGTCGAGTGAGAGATCAGGGATGTGATGGGGGATCCCGCTACTCAAGAGGCCAGGGTGGTTTTGATGGGAACTGGAGAAACTAAAGAATGACTGATTTGATCTACTACTTACAGAACTATGTCTTTATAATAGAGATGATTCTAGTTAGTTAGGGTTTTCAATTTTCTCTATCCATTCTCATTTTTTATTTATTTCGTCACTTTTATCTTAGAAAACTTGGTGTGTTACTTGGTTAATGAAATCGAAAAGAAGAAATCATGAATCTGAATTTTTTCTTTATTAAAAAAAATGAAAATCCCTAAATCCTAAACTAAAACCTAAACCCTAAACCTAAAACCTATACCCTAAGCCCTAAACCCAAAAAAAAACCTAAACCCTAAACCCAAAAAAAAAACCTAAACCCTAAACCCTAAACCCTAAAAAGCTAAAAATCTAAACCTAATCGATATAAAACTTAAAAAATAAAATAAATAAAAACATAAACCAAATAAAATAATAATATAAAATAAAATAAAAACATAAACTAAAACATAAATTGAAACCTAAACCTAAACATAAACCTAAAAAGAAAAAAAATAAAAAATAAAAACTAAACTAAAATAAAAGGGTGTCACACATGCATTGGACATGACATGTGAGGGGGCCTATTTTGAGGGCATAGAAAGAGAAAATCTATTAGGGATAATGTTTGAATTTGATTTTATTATATGATTTATGGAAAGAAGATCTGCTAGAGATAAGAATCTATAATCCACTAGGGATTAAGATTGAATTGTCTTTAATTTGTTTTGTTTTAATTGATGTGGAGGCATATCTGCTAGATATATGGGCTCGAGTTTGCTAGGGATCATATGAACCTTCCTCTAAGGCAGGTTTGGGCTATATGTTGGGGATTAAGATTTGAGTTTGATTTCAGATTTGTTTGGGGATGTATCCTGGAGATAACATTTTGGTTGGATTTCTTTAATTTATACTCTATTGGGGGAGATAGTTGAATTTGGATCCACTAGGGAGGTTGGTTTTGAATTGATTTTTTTGCTTGACTTGTTTATATATGATTTGGGGCTCCACTAGAAAAAGGGTGTGATTTAACTCCACTAGGAAAATCAGATTGGACCCACTAAGAAGGGGCTAAATCAGTCTTGACCTACCTTAAGTTTACAAATCTAAAGGGATAGTCTACTAGCTGTGGGGTAGAGCTAACTAACCTAAGGGGTTGCCTTTCGATGTACAATAACTATGCTAGGAAGAAGGCATAGCAGGCTTACATCTTCCAAAGCAAGGCACAACCACTGGGGTGTCCTATTGGATGCACAATAAATCAAACCTAACCTAGGGCAACTACTGAGTGAATGTTAATGGGACTTATGTCAACTCAAAAGTAGTTAGGATTAATTTTATCTTAATTTCATGTGATTTGATATGCTTTGCTTGGTTTAGTTTGATTTGAAATTGAGGACATATTCATTAGGGATGTGAGCTCAATAAAATTTGATAGATTTAATTTATGGACCATGTCAGTGTGCAATGGACCCACTGAGAAGGGGCTATATCAGACTTGTCCTATCTCAGATTTATAAATCCAAAGAGATAGTCTACTGGTCATGGGGTAGAGCTAGCAATGCTATGAAGAAGGCATAGCAGGCTTACATCTTCTAAAGTAGGGAACAACCACTGGGGTGACCTATTCAATAAATTGAACCTGACTTAGGGGCAACTATTGAGTGAATGCTGATGTGGACTTATATCAACTCAAGAGTAGTCAGGCGATTCCTATAGGGAGTTTTGCTGACATTGCCCTAAAGATAGGATACCTGCTTAGGAAAAGGTAATGCTAGGGGTGTCTTCCTAATCCACAAGTGAATATATATTTTGTTTTTAAGTTTGCGTTGACCATGTTGGTGTGTGAGGGACCACACTGAGAAGTGGAAATGTTGACCTTGACCTATCTCAGATTTATCGGACCAAAGAAGAATCTGCACATCCATAAGATGGATTCTCCAACCATAGGGGTGGTTACTAGGAAAGGGGAACTATTGAATCTGATAGTAAACCAAGTAGTGTCTAAATGGGATCGCAAAGGTCATGATCCAAATATAGTGCCCACAGGGGAGGTGCTACTAGGGGTGTTATCCTGAGCCCTGTAAAAGAAAGCCTATAGGTGTACGGTGGTCAACTCAAGGAGAAAGCATAGCAGACTTACATTTGCCATGAGTGGTGTATCCTAAGGTGTGAGAATAAACCAACATATGGTGTATCCATCATAATGAGTGGTGTATCCGTCAGTATAGTGAGAACCTACCAACCTAAGGTGCCTATCGATGTGCAATGATCAATCTCAAAAAAAAGCATGTAAACATACAACTTTCCAAGTGGAACGGATCATAGGAATAGTCTTTCATCGGTTGGATAGATATTATCTGACCTAGAGCGACTAGTAGCGAGGAGCCCGAGGAAGGATTGGACTGACTTGAAGCATTAGAGGGAAGGAGCCGCTAGGTGACTTATCTTAAACCTTAAATATACTCGACCCAGTTAGTGCATGAAGGCTAATCTAAGATGAAAGGATAACATACTCACATCCTCATAAACAAAGCTAACATGAGGTAGCATACCGGCCCCTCAATAAGGCCTACCAAACTAACAAGGCACTTATCAGTGTGCAGTGGCCAAGTAAGGAAGGAAAGTGTAGCAGACCTACATCCTCCAAAGAAAGAAGACCACTAAGGTGACCCACTAGTAGGGTAGCATGTCAGCCCGACCTAGAGCAGCTACTGAATGAGTGTCGTTGGGGCGTTATCTCAACTCAGAGTAGCCTGAGACAAAAGATATGTGTTTGCTTTATATGTTTATGTGTAGTTTGTCTCTGTGTTGTGTCAATGAAGGATAGGACACCGCTCAAGTTACATACACCTACCCTAAACACATCATGCCAGATTCATAAACAAGAATACTTTTAACATGGAAGAGATTGAATTCAATATGGAATTTTCATTGATGATAACTATTTTCAAACATTATTTGTAATATTTCTTTAAGTATAGCCCATTGATTAGAACCATTGGGCCCTTTCCCTTATGATTAATAAGTTGATAAGATCCTCCTTGGTAGGCCTTCTCTATGAAAAAAGGGCCTTCCCAAGTGGGTTCAAACTTGCCTCCCATCTTATGACGGGCAACAATTAGTCTCCTTAGAACTAAAATAAGCTCTCCTACTTGAAAAGCTCTAAGACGGACCAACTTGTTGTGAGCTTGAGTCATTTTAGATTTGTACAACTCAAGATTTTGGCATACTGGAAGGAATCTCTTTTCTAAACCTTGAAGCTCTTCTAACTGCAACTTGACATTCTATTCTTTTATGATCTTGCTACCCACAGCTATCCTTAGTGATGGGAGTTGGACTTCTAATGGTAGAATGACTTCAAACCCATACACTAAGGAAAAGGTAGGTTGAATTGGAGTTTTATATGTAGTGCGGTAGGCACAAGGCTTCAACTAGTTGCCCATGCCACTATAAACTTATTATAGAGTGTCTTCTTTAGTATTTAGATGAGAGTTTTGTTGAAGGCTTGACTTAGCGGTTTGACCTCGGGTAGTTGATGGTAGAATATCTCCAATCTATATTGTGTCTCTAGGCAAACTTATTGATATCAGTGCTCTTGAATGCTGTATCATTATCAAATATAATTCATCAAGGAACTCCAAACCTATATACGATATGGTTCCTAAAAAAATGGAGCACGTGCTGAGCTGTCACTTGTCTGAGCTGAATAACCTTCACCGATTTGGAAAATTAGTCAGTAGCAGCTAAGATAAACTGATGACCCTTGAAAGAAGGAGAATCAATCGGACCCACTTTATCTATACCCCCAACACTCAAATGACCATAAGGCCAATGTATGATGTAGAATGTTGGGTGGTTAGTGTAGACCACACCATGTATCGACATTTATGGCATTACATAGTCATATCCATGCAATCTTTGATTATCGATGGCTAGTGGTTTTGACATTGGTGGCATCATATAGGCTGGTTGGTTCCACATAATCCACAGGTGTACCGATCATGATCTTCGGGCTTTGTGCTTGTCTAAACAACGTAACCACATATGATCCAAAGATCACTAGTACAAGACACCATCCACAAGAGCGTAGGAAAGTGCTCTCTGCTTCATATGATAGCCTTAGAACTTCTCTTGAGATAGTTTATCTTCATTTAAGTCATCCATGAATGGTTGCCTCTAATCTAACTCCTCGCCCTTCTTGGCAATGGCAACCTCCCCTTCAAGAGAGTACTTTTGATGAGTTTAATATCAAGGGATAAGACTTGTCTATTTTGGACCTTTATTGATATGGACTCATTCTTTGAACATGCCAACTCTTTGATAAGGGTAAATAATATGCTACGACATTCTCTCCTCGAGGAATCTTATAAATGGTAACCTCTAGGATATGGACCAACAACTCTATGGTGTACTTATTATAGTGATGGAGCTTAGGCTTTATAACCTTAAAGGACCCAGCAATTTGGTTGATAACTAGCTGAGAATCACTGAAGATGTTGATGTTCTGGATGCTTAGAGTAATGACTAACTACAGACCGGCAATTAGAGCCTCATATTCAGCTTCATTATTGGTGCAAGAATTGGATAGATGATATGAGAATCTCATAACATCTTGGTCCAAAGTTAAGAGAACTATTCGTACCCCTTCCTTTCTTGGAATAGTAGATTATGGTTCTTCTCCTTTTTCAGAGGAAGTCGCACCATCGAAGTACATCTCCTAGAGGTGAGTGCTAGTATCTCCTAAGTTAATAATTTATTCATCGGGGAGATAATCACTAAGAGGAGAGTCAATAGAAAGTGTGTGTTAAGAAATCTGCTAGTGCTTGTCCTTTCACTGCACGGAGGGGTATGAAGGTAATGTCAAACTATGAGAGGATCATGGACCATCATGCCAACCATCGAGATAGCGTCGGCCATGTCACTAGATACTATAGTGGATTTCTCCTAGAGATTAAGTTCACTTTATGAGGAAGCATGTAGTGTTGTAGTTTTTGGAATGCAAAGATTAAAGCTAGACAATGCTTCTAAATGGGTGGATAATTAGCCTTAATAGGGATTAGATGGCAACTGAGGTAGTAGAGTACATTTTCCTTCCCTTCATTGTTGGCTTGGGCCAATAAAGCACCAAAGGAGTTGTCTAACACAGTAGTGTAAAGTTCGAGTGGCTTGCCCAGGATAGGGGCTGCTAGAACAGGTGGTGACATCAGGTAATTCTTGATGTCTTCAAGAGCATGCTCACACTTATCATCCCACTTAAACTTGGCATCCTTTTTGACAAGTGCTGAGAATGGCTGACATCTACCCAATAGGTTGGATATAAAACATCTTAGATATGCCAACCTCCCTTAGATTATCTGAGTTGACTTAAACTTTTAGGGGGTGGCATTTATAATATTGCCTTGATCATATCCAAATCAATTTCAATTCCCTGGTGTCAAACAATAAACCCAAGGAATTTCTCTGAAGCTACTTCAAATGCACACTTCAAGGAGTTCATTTTGATGTTAAATTATCTTAACTATTTGAAAACTACTATCAAGTCAAAGAGATGCTCTTCCTTTTCTCTACTTATGACCACAAGATCATTGACATAGCACTCAACTTAATGATGAATGAGTTTGCCAAAGATTCAAGTCGTAGCCTGCTGGTATGTAGCACCGACATTTTTAAGGCTGTAGGCATGACCTTATAGTAATATATTCTGATCGAGGATCTAAAAGTAGTGTTTTTTTCATCTTCAAGGGCCATCTTTATTTGGTTATATCTAGATAAGCCATCCATGAAAGAGAAGACTACATGAGATGAGGCAATGTCCACCATCAGCTCCGGGATTGGTAGTGGAAATTCATCTTTTGGACATGCCTTATTTAAATTTCTAAAATCGACGCATATGTGAATTTTCCATTCTTTTTCTTAACTAGGATGATGCTGGCTAACCAGGTAGGGTATTTTTTTTTGGATGAAGCCAACATCGATGAGTTTCTTGACTTCAAAAATGACCTGTTGTTCTATGTCTAATCACATGTGTCTTGCTTGATAGGGTTAGCAGTAGGCTCTATTTCTAGTTTATGGGCCACTACATCAAGAGCCAATCTAGGCATCTCTTCATTACTCCATGTAAAGTAGTCCTTAAACTCAGTCAATAGCTTAAGTAAGTCATTGGTTTCAATTTCATTCAATAAAGAATTGATATATGTAGGTCGTGGATCTTCTTCAATTCCAAGTTGATTTCCTTGAGCTCATCGATGGTTGACTTGATCTCTTCTTCAAACTCTTGGGGTTCATCTTTGACTTCAAAATCATTTGGATCACCCAAAGTTTCTAAGCACAGCTCCTAATATGAGTTAATGTGATTTGAAAAGAACCAATTAGATTCCAAATGATTGGTGATGACAAAGTAGTAATCATCATCATCGACTAGACCCACAATACTGAATCTTAGCCTTGGTCTTGATTGAGAGCTTTTAAATTTATTATTCCATGTTCTTTTGAAGTAGTCTGACCTCTTCTTTGACCAAGTATATGGGAATAACCTTTTTTTGCTTACTTATGAACAATAAGACAAGTACTAATCAAAAGGTGATTCTATTAAATCTTTATATGAATCATCCTCAAGTTTTACATAAATTTTTTGACTTGAGGATGATGTTCCCATGAAGAACCTCTGAGTCTTCACACCTATTGTTGACTTAGGGGCTTGTTTAACTACCAAACCCCCATCTTTTTGAGAGGAAAGTGAGGTTAGAGCTAAGGTTCCCAACTGATGCCTAACTATTTTACATATAGACTTGGATACACTTATGCTTTGGTTTGGAGCCTGGTCTTCATCGCTATCTAGCTCAAGTGTCAGCTCCAAGGGAATCTACTGCTAAGAAGAGCTGACAAGTGTGCTAACCATATAAGACTCATTCTATGAACTAGATTCTCAGTCTATTTGGATAACAAGTCTACTCTAAGCTGGGACATATCTTCTATTGGGTGGCCAGTAAAGAGGTTTCTACCCCTAGGACTACTTCTGTACTGGCCTATTCCTCTACTTAGTGGACGTTAGGTCATCCTACCCATATGTTCAAATGGAGCAAAAAGTTGTGCCTAGAATTTAATGTCATGCTCCACTTCCTCATCGAAGTCTATTTTCGCTCCCTTTTATTTTCTTTTTCATTTTCTCTTTTATTTTCTTTTTCTTTTTCTCTTGCTTTTTATTTTCTTTTACTTTTTTTATTTTTAAACTTTGACCAAGTTTGCAAGAATAGACTTGTTGATTTTGAGGGAGGTAGTAAGCCGCATCCTAATATATGTAGACCTCATGAACTGTAAATAACTTGAGATCTCCTTCGACACAGTAAATGATCCCACCTCTCATAAACTTCATACATTGATGTAGAGGGGATGGAACTATGTTGTTCTCATATATCAATAGTCTCTCAAGCAAATCGTTGAAAGATGTATCTGAGTCTATAATATGAAACTTGACTTTGGTCTTCCAATCATCTATCTCTAAGGGCAACACTATTGAGCCTAAATCCTATTGACCTCACTTTTGGAGTGTGGATTCAATCATCCCATCTTAGACTTAGAAGTCTTCTAAACACTAAGACTTCCCTAGTCATAAGACACTTTTAGGTAAACACTTAACCTAAACCTAAATACTTATAAGGGTTAACCATAGGATTAGGTTATTCATTAGAGATTAAGATAATCCACCAACCCTACAACATAAATCCAGTCCATACTCACCTTCACAAACCATACCTCCAGTTCAGTTCAAACATCAAATTCAAATCCAAATCAAAACCCAAACTCCAAAACCAAATGATTGAAGCCCATGATCAAATCCAAACTTGAAACCCTTCCTAAGCCATATGACCTATCCCAAGGACTTAGCCAAATCTTAATCCAAATCAATCTGAAATCAATTTAATTTCTCATAATAAATTTATATCTTCAATTATCTTCCTAAATATAAATCAAATCTACATTCAAATGATTAAAAGTAAATAAAACTAAATTATGGTGTTTATTTTTAGGATGTCACCACACAGATCTTAGGTGGTACTTATTGAAGTAATTGGGTATGACATTAAGGAATGATATACTATCTCAAAAGATAGAAATCACCACCCTATAATGGACCTAATCACCTAATAAGACTCCTAAGGCATGAAGGGTCTTCAAATATATCAAAAATCTATCCCCTACTTTAGATGGAAAAGTAAAGTAGGGTTTATTTTAAGCTGGGTTTGTTAAGTTCCCTATGGAGGCAAGCTCCCATAGTTAATTACATCCTAAGGAATGAGAATTCTTTAAGAATACTCTCAATTAAAGTAGACAATTAAGGTCTCTAGGGATTTCAAGGTTAAGACTATGAAAGGATTAGCTATTTTAGAAAATCAAATGGGATAGATCAAGGAGAAGACTTATTTTTGGAATCCAAAGGGGGAAAGTAGGGAATGCTCATGATACTAGGAAGCCTAGTGAGCATTCCAATCTACCCTATAATTGGGCTTTATATTTTTTTGAAATTTAAAGAGAGTTAATTATTTGAGTTGACATTTTATTAGATTGCTAGGGCTTATAATTCCACAACATAAGATTGTGGAAATGCCAAAGAGGTGAGGATTTGTACTTGTAGCCCAAAGGAAATAGCTACCTTAGATTCCTAAACTAAGGAGCCTTGGTACAAAACAAAGGCATGACCAAAATCAAAGGCAAAATGGGTATATGGTTTACCTCCATAAGAGAATAAACCACTCGACTGCTAGACTTATTATCGCCTGGAGTGGCAGCCAGCTAACTCCTCCTACCCTTTAAATCCATGTAGGCAAGTCTTATGGTTTGCAAGATGGCTAAGATATTATTCATTTAGAAAGAAAACTAAGTCCTTAAACTCACTCTCTAAGATACTAGAGCATGAGTGGCATGAATCCATGACTTAATCTAATGCAAATTTTATCAAATTTATTTGATTCTTTTGGACTTTTATTTTGAAATAGGCTATGGGATTTTGTATGCCTAAATGCATGAGGATTTGATTATGGGCCAAATCAAGAGAGAAATGGTTGTTCTTCCACCAATGGCTCTCATAGGTTAAGCCTTGATTCTCTAGCAAGGATGGAAGCCCCCTCTTAACAAGAGTGGAAGAATATGACATGCATGATATTATACATTCATTCATCTAGCTAAGGGGTTGCTAAAAATTTTATTATCTTGATTTAATTCCTAAGCTTTTATGTGAGGTTATGAGTTGTTTTAAAATTTTAGTTATGAGTTATTAATTGGGGTAGAAAAATTAATTTTATCCTAAGAGCCTACCGCATCAAGGCCACACATTCAAGCATCAATCATAAAGAAACTATGAAAAGAATGCTGCTCTAATGTGCAATCTAAACACAACATCAAATAATTTTATAGACTACCATAAAAGAATAGAAGGCTAGTGCGGTCGGGTTCCATCGTACATGCCAAAAAGAGAAAAATAGAGATGGGTAGCCAAGCTCTACCCTTATACAACCCGAATTACAAAAAAAATACATGCTTCTTCTTTCTTTTTTCTTTCTTTTCGATTTGATTTGCTCCAAAGGCATCACAAGGCACCCCAAGGACTAAGCCTTCTGGCCACTGCTCATCCTAATCCTGCATAACACTAATCCTAATTCCTAATGAAAAATTACTTTAAAAATAAGAAAAATAAATCTAGCTACACCTGCAAAACAAATATTAGCTAAAAACACTATACAACCCAAGCAGTTATATGAATAATTTGGACTTAACACCCCAAGAATGGGTAACCAAGCCCACCTGTCCTAACGTGGGTTATGCTTAGGGGCTAAGCAACCTACACAACAAAAGCATTTATATTTTTATTATAGTGGTCCCTTAAGCACAACCCTTTATAGAAAACATGATTAGGCTAATAACGTCCTAACATCCAGTCTATGAAATATACACCCTAATATTTAGTCTAAAATATTATGTCACAAAACAAAACACAACATTATACATATAATGCCCTAACTTAGCACCAGAAGTGGTGACTTAGTATTCTAATGTGTGTGTTTAAGGCTTGTGTTGTAAGACTTTATTAGGCATCTTTAGTTTAAGTTTTAATTTGGAGTTTGAATTTAAATTTTACCTTTGGGTGATTTCAATTTAAATGATTTAATTATTCACTTTTCATTTTTATTTCACTTTTATTTGGTTAAAGTGATGTTTAAGTTTTCAAGAATGAAGAGTAGAATGAATTCTATTTGTAGACAGAACTCACCCTATTCAACATCCTAATTCCTAAAGAGTATAACTAAGATCCTTAAGTATCTTAGTTAGCCCATTTGAATTTTTGTAATTTATTTGATTTTATTTATTTGATTTAATTTAGAATTTAGAATTTGAGTTTGTTTAAGTATTTGATTGATTTATTTTGGATTAGATGTTTTCGTTTAATTACATCTTGATAATTCAATATCCTTAATACCTAATGAATTTTATGTTTGTTTAAAATCATGTTTTTATTGATTAATTTTAGATTAGATGTTTGGTTTAATTAAATCATGATAATTCAATATCCTTAATCTTTGATGATTAGCAAAATACATTTTTTAGGAGAGATATAATATCCTTTTAGTAATAATTGATTATTAGCGAATTGTATTTTTCATGTATCGATAGATCGTCATGGTTGAATAATTAAATCTTTGTTTGTTTCATTAAAACTTCGATGTTTTTTATTGCTGATTAAAAGTTTTGTTGAGTAAACTACTGTCATCAAAGTCTAATGAGAGGGTGTCAGGTGGTGGAGTTAAAGTAGTATAATCTACTTCATTGGGTTGAATTTTTGTCCATTTGAGAGAATAGTGGATCTAAATGAACGGTTCATTTTGTGATTTAAATATTTGTGGTTATTACTATATGTATATGCTATTTGATAGGTAATACTATACACAACACTTCCTTATCTTAGTTGTATACGATCAAGCTTATGTTTTAATGTGAGAGTACGATCAAGATGTCTATCGTTGATGTTGATAGCATAATTAGGATGTAGATTAAATTGGACATATCCTTCGGATTAATCTACAATTGGACAGTGGTTGATATAACTTCCTCAGTTAGAGCCCTCAAAAAGCAAAATTCTATTTTACATTAAAATTGCATGCATTCATAATTGATTAAGTGGTTGAATTAATTAGCCATATGATTTGGAGCTTACTTCCTATGTTCATGTATACGAATTTACATATGTTTGAATGCAAATGGGTATATAGTTTGGACATCTTGAGAATTTAAGGCTTTAGCTTGCTCCAATGAGATCATTTGATTACCTCACTTCCCTGGTTTAACAATGACACATGCCTATTTAATTTCATTATTACATCTTTTCTGTATAAGAATTTGGATAAACTTTTAAATTAAAATGTTTAAATAATACAATCAAATAAAATAGAAATTCTAAACATACACGTTCATCATTTAAGTGTGCTAAAATATGTTGCATGTATCGATACACTTAGGATTAAATCATATGCATGTTGCATGTGATGGAAAGGAATGATTTAATATATGTCATGTGGTAGTAATTCAATTAAATTAATCTTAAGATGCCTTTCATTTTGAATTGGATTATTTAAAGTGAACCTAAACTTAGGATTAATTAAATTATTTAATAAACCATTCACTAAAAAGAACTAAATCATATTAATATACTTTAGAAAGTGACTTAAGGTATGGATGAAAGAGGGCAATCCTCTTTTCCTCTCTTTATAACACTTAGTTGCTAAGTGTAATCAAATGAAAAAAAACAAAATATAAATTAAAATGATCAAATCAATTAAACTACTTCAAGTGAAATCAACCATTCATGTTAAATTGAATCCTTCTACACTTAAAAAATACAACACTAATGCCTAACAAGACATACCACACAAGCCTTAGTACACAAATTAGAATTAACTCACCACTTCTAGCTCTAAGTTAAGATGGTGTATGATGTGATGTATGTTTTGTTTTATGATGTAGTATTTTAGATTGGATGTTAGGGTGTATGCTTGCTTAGGTAATAAGGTCAATATTAGCTAATCATGTTTTCTAGGGATTATTCTTAAGGGATGCTTAAAATAAATGTGAATGCTCTTTTATAGGTTGCTTAAATCCTTAAGAATAATCTTAGTTAGGATAGGTGGGCTTAGTTACCCATGTGTAGGGTGCTAAGTCCAAATTATAAACACAATTGCTTGGTATTATATGTATATTTAGCTAACCTCTATTTTGCAAGTATAGTTAGATTTACTTTTCCCACATAAATGTAATATTTGTAATAGAAAATAGGATTAGTGCTATGGTGGATTAGGATGAGCAATGGCTAGAAGGCTTTTTCTTGGGTTGCCCTGTGATGCCTTTGAAACAAGCACCATCCAAATCAAAGAAGGAACCAAATAAAAAATGGAGATATGAAGAAAGAAGACCCCATAACATTTAATACAATTATAATTATTCTTTCATATTCCACATTGTATAAGGGTAGAGCTCAGCTACCCATCTTTTCTCTCTTCGGGTTGTATGGTGGTAATACACGACCTCTTATTCTTTTATGATAGTTTATATAATTATTTGATGTTATGTTTACATTGTGTGCATTAGGATGGCATGCTTTTTATAGTTTCTTAAATGATTGATGCTTTAATGGGTGGCTTGGATACAATTAAGCTCTTAGGATAAAAATAACTTTTTACCCAACTAATCACTCATAATAAATTTAAACAACTCATAACTTTATCATAAAACCTAAGACATAAATAAGATAATTAAAATATTTAGCAACCCCTTAGCTATATGGTTGTATGTTTCACATCATGCATACATATTCTTTCTCTCTTGAACATGAAGGATCTCCATCCTTGCATGATAAAGAAATGTTTGACCTATGAGGGCATCCATTGTGGTGGAGAACACCTTCTTCTAGTTGATTTGACCCATAACTTATTTCATCATGCATTTAGTCATGCAAAATCCTAAAGCCTCTATCAAAATGATGTGTCTAAAATGAAATAAAATTTTAAAAAATTTTGCATCTATTGATTAAGTCATATGTTCATATGACTCATGCTCTAGTCTCTTAGAGAGTGAGTTTAGGACTTTAGTCTCTTTCTAATTAAATTACTACCCTAGCTATCTTGCAATTTATAAGACCGACTACGTGGTTTTAAAATCATAGGAGGAGTTAGCTGGTAGCCACTCCAAGCGATTATAAGTCCAGAAGTCGGACAATTTATTCTTTCTTATGGAGGTAAAACCTTATGTCCTACTATTGCTTAGATTTTGGTCGTGCTTTAGCTCATACTAAAGCTCTCTAGATTTAGGATCCGAGGTAGCTATTTCCTTTGGGCTACGAGCATAAATCCTCACCTCTTAGGCATTCCCACAACCTTGTGTTGGTAGATTATATGCCCTAGTAATCTAATTAAATTTCAACTCAAAATATATAAATCTTCTCAACTTCAAAATTATAAAGCCCAACCATAGGATGGAATGCTCACTAGGCTTCAATGTATCATGAGCATTTCCTACTTCTTTCATTTGGATTCCAAAAATAAGTCTTCTCCTTGAACCTTCCAAATTGATTTTCCAAATACAACCAATCCTTTGATAGTCTAACCTTGAAATCTTTGGAGATTATAATTGTCTACTTTAATCAAGAGTATTCTTAGAAATTTCATTTCCTAAGATGTAATTAACTATGGAGGCTTGCCTCCATAGGGAACATTAAAACTTGGTTTAATATAAACCCTACTTTATTCATCTATGTAAAGTGGGAGAAAAATCTCTAGTACTTTCATAGACCCATCATGCCTTAGGAGTCCTTATTACATTATTAGGTCCATTGTAGGGTGATGCCTCTATCTTTTGAGATAGTACATCATACATCAATGTTGTACCCGATCACCTCAAAAAGTACCCCCCCCCATCACAAAATACACATAAAGCCCTCTCCCTTGTTCATTGAATCATCTCATCATCCTTTCTTTTGGAGTTTGGAGATGTCCATCCTCAAGTAGGAAATGGATCTTAGACTCATAATGTTGACTAATACACTTCGATCAACCAGAACTCTGGATAGCTTGTATCTGCCAACATCCACTATAATGTAAAGAGGCAGTTGTGCTTTATCATCCCTAGGTCATCTCAATGTAACTTCTAAGATGTCCTTGAGTGGAATGCCTCCTCTTAGTAAAATCACTGAGATAAGCATATCTCTAGATCAAGTAAGGCCTTGATTAGAGATTCCCTCATCTCTTTGGATAAGAAAAGGGCATCATATATGCTTATCTTAGGAAAACTTTCTATGGTGAGCTAGGACATTGTAATCAACCCTGGCTTGGCCCTCTACAAGCATATCCACGGGTGGAGAATCCTATGGAGGGGTTATATGCTCATTAGAACCAATGACTTGCTTACCCTTATCCTGAAGCACTACCTTAGAAGGTAGAACTTTGCCACTGATTAGGTTGACTTCATTGACTTCTTGGAATGATGAGCTTGTGGAAAGTTCTACCTTCTCATCAGGCATACCTACTTCTCCTTTGAGATCCTCGAGTCACTCCAAGTCAAACTCAAGAGGTGAACCCATTGATGTAGAAGGATACCTAACTCAATGGAAAGGATCAAACTACTAGAGCTATTATTATTATTTATGAGCTTTCAAGAAGAATAAAATCAAGAGCATTAGAAGTAGACAATATATAATTAGAATCAACTTTATTCATTAATTTTTTTGGGTGGAGGTACATGAGAAATCAAGTAAAGTTAGCAGAGTTAGGGATTTAGTGCCTTCATCCGCATATACAATGCTCCTACCGGTAGAAAAGGATCTATCATAAGAGGTGGTAGCTACCATGGTGGAGGGAGTATTGGACTCGGCCTGTGGTTGCACTACTAGACTATCTCGGGCAAGTATGGTGAGCTGCTGCTGCTACTAGGCTGTCACTATCCCTAAGTTGTCCTTTGCAACTAGCAAACCTTCCTTGGTGTTAGAGGTTTGAGCTATTTCAGGCACCTGCAAGGAAAGCTTCTTGATCTTAGAAATGATCTTCTTAGAGGTTTGGGATATGGAGATATTGTAACCTTCTTTGGTCTTAAGAGGATCATAAATATCTGCAAAGATTATTCTAATAGAACTGGATGGTTGTTCTAATAAGTATTCCTTAGGGATAACTATGGCTCTCAACTCGTAGCTATGCTCAAACTAGTCCTTAAAAGTGATACAATACTCTGAGACATGGCCTAACATGCGGTGGTAGGGGCAATAGCTAGGATCATTGCTCTTGCCCACTTTCTCTAGCCTCTTAGGCTCTGGTAACTGAAAGCCAAGTTTCTTTAAGAGATTCTTAAAGATTTTCCTAACTACCTCCCTCTTGAATGAATATGGCTTATTCAGTCTATCGGCAAGAGTTGGTAGAAAGTAGCTGCATACCGATGGGCATGAATACCACTACTGGGTAGGCTATTGAGGTGGTGGAAATGGTCATTGTGACATATGATGATGGCCTGGTGGAAGAGGAGGTGGAAAGGAGGTCGTTGATCAGAGTCCCTCATACTCAACTCTGGTTGGTTACTCCTCTCTCCACTACACAACAACTATCTCTAGCTTCTTCTCAAACACCTTCTGTGGTTTGGGCCTATATGATTGTTCAGAAAGGGCAACTGCTTATTTCCACTTTGTGCTTTGTTGATTAATTCTCAAATGATTTGATGGCAAAGCCTTAAGCATGAAGGCAATGGCCATGGATATTCTTGAGAAGAATCTCAATAAGCATGTTTTTTCGATTGGTTCGATTTCATGCTGACAGCCACCGAGAATGTAATCAGCAAGGAACTCGTTGAGTTTCTATTTCTCTACAATGAGGTCGCCTATAATCACCCTCTACTAAGCTCCAATAAACCTCTTGATAAATAGGTGCTCCAACTTAGCAAAAGTCTTCACCGAACCATTCGATAGTTTAGTGTACCAATCAAATGCAACACCTGACAAACTACAAATGAAAAGGCAGAAGAGGAGTGCGTTGCTGCCACCGGTGTTGTAACAACTAGCTCTAATGTATGCAATGTGTTATCATGGGCTCCCACTATCATCAAAGATCTTGAAGGATGGTGGCACAAAATCCTAAATAAAATAAAAAACTAAATAAAAACCAAAACCTAAGAAAATAAAGCTAAAAATAAATACAAAATCAAACCTAAACCCTAAACTAAAAAAATGTAAACCTAAAATAAACAAAATAGGAACATCACCTTCAACTAGGGTCAATCTAGATCTACCGGGGAGGCAAAGGTGGAGGCAAAGAATATTGCGTGGTGGTGGGGATCTGAGAGCCGGTGGATATGGAGGTGGTGGTTGGTGCAAGGTGGGTATGGAGGCTGAAAAGTGATGGAGGTTATAGCCGGTGGTGGTGGCGAGTGAGAGATCGGATGTGATGGGGATCCCGCCACTCAAGAGGTCGGGTGGTTTTGATGGGAACCGAGAAACTAAAGAATGACTAATCTGATCTACGCTATGGAACTATGTCTTTACAATAGATGGTTCTAGTTAGTAGGTTTTGATTTGCTCTATCCATTCTCATTTTTTATTTATTTCATCGCTTTTGTCTTAGAAAACTTGGTGTGTTACTTGGTTAATGAAATCAAAAAGAAGAAATCATGAATCTGAATTTTTTCTTTATTAAAAAAAAATGAAAATCCCTAAATCCTAAACTAAAACCTAAACCCTAAACCTAAAACCAATACCCTAAACCCTAAACCCAAAAAAAACCTAAACCCTAAACCCAAAAAAAAACCTAAACCCTAAACCCTAAACCCTAAAAAGCTAAAAATCTAAACCTAATCGATATAAAACTTAAAAAATAAAATAAATAAAAACTTAAACCAAATAAAATAATAAGATAAAATAAAATAAAAACATAAACTAAAACATAAACTTAAACCTAAACTTAAACATAAACCTAAAAAAAATAAAAACTAAACTAAAATAAAATTAATAAAAACCTAAATAATACTAAAAAATAAAAAACCAAAATAAAATAAAAACTAAACCTAAAATAAAATAAAATAAACTTAAAATAATATAAAATAAAAACTAAATAAAAACTTAAACTTAAATAATAAACCAAAAAATAAAACCTAAAAATAAATAAAAAATAAAACCTAAAGCCTAAACTAAAAATAAACCTAAACCTATAATAAAAATAAAATAAACCTAAACCTAAACTAAAATAAATAAAACCTAAACCTAAACCTAAAATAAACTAAATCTAAACATAAACCTAAACTAAATAAATTAAAATGAACTAAAAATAAACCTAAGCCTAAACTAAAAAAGAAAACCAAAAAATAAACCTAAAATAAATACCTAAAACCTAAACCTAAAGAAATAAAATAAAGACCTAAACCAAAATTTAAAAATAAAAAAAACCTAAACCAGAAAATAAAATAAAACTAAAACTAATCTAAAAATAAAAAAAAACCTAAATCTAAACCTAAAAAATAAACTAAAATACAAAACCTAAACTAAAATAAATAAACCTAAAATAAATAAACTAAACCCAAAAAAATAAAAATAAACTTAAATCAAAATTAAAAATAAAATAAATTAAAATAAATAAAAAATAAATTAAATAAACCTAAACCTACCAATTTACTTAACTTAGAAAAATAAAAATAAAATAAAATAAAAAACCCTAACCCTAAACCCTAAACCCTAAAACTAACCCTAAACTTCAAACTATAAACCCTAAACCTACAAACCTAAACCCTAAACCCTAAACTGAAAACCTTAAACCCTAAACCCTAAACTGCAAACATTAAAAGCCTAAACCTTAAACCCTAAACCTAAAAACTAAACTCTAAAACCCTAAACTTAAATCCTAAACCTAAACTAACTCTAAACTTAAACTTAAACCTTAAATCAGAAACCTAAACCTAAATTGTAAACCCTAAACCTTAAACCCTAAACCAATCCTAAACCCTAAACTATAAACTCCTAAACCTAAACCTAAAACCTTAAACTAAATCAAACTAACCCTAACTTAAACCCTAAAACTTAAACCCTAAACTCTAAACACTAAACCTAAATCCTAAATCCTAAACCCCTAATGTAAAACTAAACCCTAAAACCCTAAACCTAAAATCCTAATCCCTAAATACAAACTAAACCTAAACCCTAAAACCAAAACCTAAACTAAAATAAAAAAAACCTTAACCTAAATAAAATAAAATAATAAAATAAAATAAAACCTAAACTAAAACTTAAACCTAAAAAATAAAATAAATAAATAAAAATAAACAAAAATAAAATAAATAAAAACCTAAATAAACTAAAAAATAAAATAAACCTAAGAATAAAAAACCTAAATAAAATAAAAACTAAACAAAAAATAAAAATAAAATAAAATTATAATAAAATAAAATTAAATCTAAATAAAAACATAAACCTAAATCATAAACCTTAAAATAAAACCTAAAAATAAATAAAAAATAAAATCTAACCATAAATTAAAAAAAACCTAAACCTAAAAAAGAAATAAACAAAATAAAATAAACCTTAACCTAAACTAAAATAAAATAAACTAAAATTAATAAAACCTAAACCTAATCCTAAAATAAACTAAACCTAAACATAAACCTAAACTAAATAAAATAAAATAAACTAAAAATAAACCTAAAGCTAAACTAAAAATAAAACTTAAAAAAATAACTAAAATGAAAAATTAAAACCTAAACCTAAAAAATAAAATAAAAACCTAAACTTAAACCTAAACTTAAAAAATAAACTAAAATAAATAAACATAAAATAAATAAACTAAAATAATTAAAATTAAAAAAAAATAAATTTAAATAAAAGTAAAAAATAATATAAACTAAAATAAATAAAAATTCATAAACCCTAAAAAACTATAAACCCTAAATCCTAAACCTACAACTCTAAACCCTAAACCTAAACCCTAAATAACCCTAAATCATAAATTATAAACCCTAACCCTAAATCCTAAACCCTAAAAGCATAAACCCTAAAACCCTAAACCCTAAACCCTAAACCCTAAACCCTAAACCCAAACACTAAACCTAAACCTAAAGTAACTAAATAAATTAAAAAATAAACCTAAACCCTAAAAACTAATAAACCTAAACCTAAACTTAAACCCTAAGAATTTGCAAAACCTTGATGGCAGGAACATCACCATCAACCAGCCCTAAGTCTGGCAAAGGAGGCAAGTGGAGATAGCAAGCATACAGTGGGGGAACTGAGGTCGGTGGATATGGAGGTGGTTGTCGAGGAAGGTTATGGAGGTGAGAGATGAAGGTTACATGCAGTGTAAGGGAGGATCAGGATATGATGGTAAAACCCACAGAGGCTGGGTGGTTCTAATGTGAACTAGTGAAACTGAAGAACGGCCAATTCAATCTGCTGCTTATGAAATAGTGACTTTATAGTAGAGATGGTCCTAAACCTTAAACCCTAAAACCCTAAACCTTAAACCTTAACTCTAAACCCTAAACCTAAACCCTAAAACCAAAACCCTAAACCCTAAAACCTAAACCCTAAACCCTAAACCCTAAACCCTAAACCCTAAACCCTAAACCCTAAACCCCAAACCCTAAATCCTAAAACCAAAACCTAAACTAAATAAAACCTAAAAATAAAATAAATAAAAAACCTAAACCAAAATAAAATAGAAAAATAAAATAAAATAAAAACATAAACTAAAACCTAAACCTAAACTTAAACCTAAATAGAAAATAAAATATGAAATAAAAACTAAACTAAAATAAAATAAATAAAAACTTAAACTAAACTAAAATATTAAAAAGCTAAATAAAATAAAAAAACTAAACTTAAAATAAAAATAAAATAAACTTAAAATAAAATAAAATAAAAACTAAATAGTAATTTAAACCTAAATAATAAATCAAAAAATAAAACCAAATAAGATATAAAAAATAAAACCTAAACCCAAAACTAAAAAAAACTTAAACTTAAACTAAAGATAAAATAAAGCTAAACCTAAATTAAAATAAACTAAACTAAAATAAATAAAACCTAAACCTAAACCTAAAATAAAGTAAACCTAAACCTAAACTAAAAATAATAGCTAAAAATTAACCCAAAATAAAAACCTAAAACCTAAGCGTAAAATAATAAAATAAAAACCTAAACCTAAACCTAAAAATAAAAAATAAAACCTAAGCCTAAATAAAAAATAAAAATAAAACTAAACTAAAATATAAACCTCAACCTAAAAAATAAACTAAAATTAAAAACCTAAACTAAAATAAATAAACCTAAAATAAATATACCAAACTAAACTAAAATAAAAATAAAAATGAAAATAAACTAATAAACATAAACCTACTAATTTAGCTAAAATTTTTTTAAAAAAAAACCCTAAACCCTAAACCTTAAATCCTAAATCCTAAACCTTAAACCTAAACTAAACCTAAACTTAAACTCTAAACCTAAACCTTAAAACCCCAAAACCTAAACCCTAAAATCCCTAAACTCCATGAAACCCTAAACCTTAAACCTTAAACTAACCCTAAACCATAAACCCTAAACCCTAAAAACTCTAAACCTAAAGCCTAAAGCCTAAACCCTAAACCCTAATCCATAAATAATAAACTAACCTTAAACCTTAAGCTAACCCTAAACCCAAAACCTTAAACCCTAAACCCCAAAAACCCTGAACCCTAAAGCTTAACCACTAAACCTTAAACCCTAAACCCTAAACTCATAACCCCAACCCTAAAACCCTAAACCTTAAAACTATAAACCCTAAAACCTAAAACCTAAACCTAAACCTAAACCAAATAAAACTTTAAAATAAAATAAATGAATAAATCTTAACCTAAATAAAATAAATATAATATAATAAAAACTTAAAGTAAAACCTAAACTTAAAAATAAAAATAAAATAAAATAAAAAATAAAAATAAACTAAAATAAAAAAACCTAAACTAAACTAAAAATAAAATAAATTGAAGAATAAAAAACTTTAATAAAATAAAAACTAAATGTAAAATAAGAATAAAATAAACCTAAAATAAAATAAAATAAACACTAAATAAGAACCTAAACCTAAAAAATAAACCTAAAAATAAAACCTAATAAAAAAAAAAAAATAAAACCTAAACCCTAAACTAAAAAAAACCTAAACCTAAAATAAAAATAAAATAAACAAAATAAAATAAACCTACACCTAAACTAAAACAAATAAAACCTTAACCTAACCTAAAATAAACTAAACCTAAACCTAAAATAAACTAAATAAAATGAAATAAACTAAAATAAACATAAACCTAAACTAAAAATAAAACCTAAAAAATAATTTAAAATAAAACCTAAAACCTAAACCTAAAAAAAAAATAAAATAAAACCTTAAACCTAAAAATAAAAAATAAAACATAAACCTATAAAAAAATAAAAATAAACTCAACTAAAAAATAAACCTAAACCTAAAAAATAAACTAAAATAAAAAACCTAAATTAAAATAAATAAACCTAAAATAAACAAACTAAACTAAATAAAAAGAAAATAGGCCTAAATAAAAATAAAAAATAAAATAAACTAAAATAAATAAAAAATAAACTAAATAAACCTAAACCTACCATTTTACTTAATTAAAAAAAACCTAAACCCTAAATCCTAAACCCTAAACCCTAAACCCTAAACCCTAACCTACAACCCTAAACCCAAAACCCAAAACACTAAATCCTAAACCCTAAACTCTAATCCTAAACCCTAAACCCTAAAAGCATAAACCCTAAAACCCAAAACCCTAAACCCTAAGCCCTAAACCCTTCACCCTAAACCCTAAACCCTAAACCCTAACCCTAAACCCTAAACCCTAAACCCCAAACCCTAAACCTAAACATAAAGTAATGAAATAAATTAAAATATTAACCTAAACCTAAGACCTAATAAACCTAAACCTAAACCTAAACCCAAAGAATGGGCAAAACCTTGACAAGAAGCCAACCCAGTCTGAGTCTATCCGCCGAGGCAAACATGCGAGAAGGCAGGGGATCTGGGAGGTGCCATGGATATGGAGGTTGTCGATGGAGTAGTGATGGTTATGAAGGCGGGAGAAGCATCGAAGGTTACAAACGTGGTGGTGGTGGAGGGAGAGATCGGGGATATGACGGTCCGATCCGATCTAAAGAATGGTCGATCCGATCTACCGCTATGGAATCAAGGCTCTTCTGTAGAGTTCTAAATCTAGGTTTTTGATTAGCTCTATGCGTGCTCAATTTTTATCTTTGTTGTCGCTTGTCTCTTAGAAAACATGGTGTGTTACTTCATTGATGAAATCGAAAAGAAGAAATGTTGAATCTGAATTTATTTTGTGTTAAAAAAAACCAAAAACCCTAAACCCTGAATAAAAACCTGAACCTTAGACCTTAAACCAAAACCCTAAACCCTAAACCCTAAATCCTAAGCGCTAAAAGCACAAACCCTAAAACCTTAAATCCTAAATCCTAAACCCTAAACCTTAAACACTAAACCCCAAACACTAAACCAAAAACCCTAAACCCTAAACCCTAAACCCTCAACTAACCCTAAACCCTAAACCTTAAACCCTAAAAAGCTAAAAAGATAATCCTAAACTAAATAAAACCTTAAAATAATATAAATTAAATAAAAAAACCTAAAATAAAATAAAATAAAATAAAAACCTAAACCTAAAAAAATAAAATAAAATAAAAAATAGAAACTAAACTAAAATAAAATAAATAAAACCTAAACTATAGTGAAAAATAATAAACCTAAATAAAATAAAAACTAAACCTAAAATAAAAATAAAATAAATATAAATAAAATTAAATAAAAACTAAATAAAAACATAAACCTAAGAAATAAACATAAAAATGAAACTTAAAAATAAATAAAAAATAAAACATAAATCTTAAATTAAAAAAAGCCTAAACCTAAATAAAAATAAAATAAACCTAAACTTAAAATAAAATATAAAGTAAATAAAAAATAATAAAACCTAAACCTAATCCTAAAATAAACTAAATCTAAACCTAAACCTATACCCCAAATAAAATAAAATAAACTAAAAATAAACCTAAACCTAAAAAATAAACAAAAATAAAACCTAAACTAAAATAAATAAAAATAAACTAAACTAAATAAAATGAAAAATAAACCTAAATAAAAATAAAAATAAAATAAAAAATAAAATAAACTAAAATAAAGAAAAAATAAACTAAATAAACCTAAACTTACCATTTTACTTAATGAAAAAAAGCCCTAAACCCTAAACCATAAACCCAAAACCCTAACCTACAACCCTAAACCCAAAACCCAAAACCTTAAATCCTAAACCCTAAACCCTAATCCAAAACCCTAAAAGCATAAACTCTAAAACCCTAAACCCTAAACCCTAAGCCATAAACCCTTCACCCTAAACCCTAAACCCTAAACCCTGACCCTAAACCCTAAACCCTAAACCCCAAACCCTAAACCTAAACATAAAGTAATGAAATAAATTAAAAAATAAACCTAAACCCAAAAACCTAATTAACCTAAACCCTAAGAATGGGCAAAACCTTGATGGCGGGAACATCACCATCATCATCAGTAAGATCTACCGCTAAAAGAAGATGCGACGCAATGGTGGTGGGGATCTGAGGTGGATATGGAGGTTGTTGATGGAGTAGTGGTGGTTATGAAGGCGGGAGGAGCATCGAAGGTTACAACTATGGTGGTGGTGGAGGGAGAGAACACGATTATGATGGTGGATCCTGCTACTCTGGAGGTCGCATTGGTTATGATGGGAACTGGAGAAACTAAAGAACGACCGATCCGATCTACTACTTATGGAACTACATCTTTACAATAAAGACGGTTCTAGTAATTTAGGGTTTTTGATTAGCTCTATGGGCACTCAATTTTTATCTTTGTCATCGCTTGTCTCTTAGAAAACTTGTGTGTTTGGTTGATGAAAGAAGAAAAAAGAAATGAATTTGTTCTTTTAAAAGAAAAAAACCCTAAACCCTAAACTAAAACTGAACCTAAACCTAAACCTAAACCTAAACCCTAAAACCTAAACCCTAAACCCTAACTCCTAACCCTAAACCTAAAACTAAAACCCTAAACCCTAAACCCTAAACTCGAATCCCTAAACCCTAAAACCTAAAAATCCAAACTTAACTCTAAACTTAAACCTAAATCTAAACCTAAACTAACCTTAAACCCTAAACCCTAAACTAAACTCCTCAAACCCTAAACCTTAAAGCCTAAACACTAAACCCTAAACCTAAACCTAAACCTAAAATTAAAACCCTAAACCCTAAAACCTTATTACCTTAAACCTAAACCTAAAAGCATAAACCCTAAAATCCTAAAGCTAAACCTAAGCTAAACCCCCTAAACCTAAACCTAAACCTAAACCCAAACCCTAAACCTAAAGTAACTAAATAAATTAAAGAATAAACCTAAACCCAAAACCTAATAAACTTAAACCCGAATGGGCAAAACCATGACAAGATCATCTAGATCCATGCGGAGTGGAAAAGTGACATCGAAGGGTGATGGGGATCTGAGGTGGGTGGATGGCAAAGGTGGTCGAGAATTGGTGGTTATGGAGGCAAGAGAGCATTGAGGTTACAAACTAGTGGCTTGAGGGAGAGACTGGGAATCGGATCCCGCCGAGAGGAGGGTACTGGGTAGAGAACCTAACCCTAAACCCTAAAGTAAAACCTCAACACTAGATGTAAAACCTAAACCCTAAACTCTAAACTTTAAAAACCCTAAACCCTAAACCTTAAACTCTAAAACCTTAAACCCTAATACCAAAATGCTAAACCCTTAACCCTAAATCCTAAACCCCAAATCCTAAATCTTAAATATTAAACCCTCAACTAACCCTAAACCCTAAACTCTAAACCCTAAAGAGCTAAAAACCTAAACCTAAACTAAATAAAACCTAAAAATAAAATAAAAAAACCCAAAACAAATAAAATAAAAAATAAAATGAAATAAAACCTAAACTAAATAAACAAAACCTAAAAGGAAAATAAAAAAAATAAAACTAAACTAAAATAAAATAAATCAAAACCTAAACTAAACTAAAATAAAACCTAAATAAAATAAAACTAAACCTAAGAAAATAAAATAAACCTAAAATAAAATAAATTTAAAACTAAATAAAAACCTAAACTAAAAAAATAAACCTAAAAGTAAATAAATAAATAAAACCTCAGTCCTAAACTAAAAAAAATCTAAACCTAAGAAAAACATATAATAAACCAAAACCTAAACTAAAATAAACTAAACTAAAATAAATAAAACCTAAACTTGAACCTAAAATAAACTAAACCTAAACCTAAACCTAAACCCTAAATAAAATAAAATAAACTAAAAAATAAATTTAAACTAAAAAAAAACCTAAAATAAACCTAAAATAATAACCTAAAACCTAAACCTAAAAATATAAAATAAAAACCTAAACTTAAAAAAATAAAATAAAAACCTAAACCTAAACCTAAAAATAAAAAATAAAACATAAACCTAAAAATAAACCAAAAAATAAACCTAAACTTAAACCTAAAAAATAAACTAAAATAAGAAACCTACACTAAAATAAATAAACCTAAAATAAATAAACTAAACTAAATAATAATAAAAATAAACCTAAATAAGAATAAACTAAATAAATAAATAATAAATTAAATAAGCCTAAACCTACTAGTTTTTTTAATTTTTTTAAAAAACCTAAACCCTAAACCCTAAAACTTAAACCCTAAACCCTAAAACTAACTCTAAACCCTAAACCCTAACCCTACAACCCTAAACCCTAAACCCTAAAACCTAAACCTAAGCACTAAACCCTAATCCTAAACCCTAAACCCTAAAAGCATAAACCCTAAAACCCTAAATCAGAACCTTAAATCCTAAACCCAAAACCCTACACCCTAAACCCTAACCCAAAACCCTAAACCATAAACCCTAAACCTAAACCTAAAGCATCTAAATAAATTAAAAAATAAACCTAAACCCTAAAACCTGATAAACCTAAACTTAAACCCTAAGAATGGGTAGAACCTTGATAGCAGGAATGTCACCATCAAGCAGGCTTAGTCTAAATCGAGGAGGTGAAGTGCAGCAAGGTGGTGGGGATCTGAGGTGCCGGTGGGGTGGTGGTAAGAAAGGGTGGTTATGGAGGCTGAAGAGTGATGAGGTTACAACAGTGGTGGTGTAAAGATCGTGAGGATGGTGAATCCCACAACTCATGAGGTGGGTGGTTTAGGTGGGAACTAGATATATCAAATCTGACCATGCTTATGGAATTATGCCTTTATAGTGAGACGATTCAAGTTATCTTTTTGATTTACTCTATGCTCATTTCTCATCTATCATCACTCATGTCTTAGAAAACTTAGCGTGTTACTTGGTTGATGAAATCGAAAAGAAGAAATGTTGAATATGAATTTATTCTCTATAAAAAAACCAAAATCCCTAAACCCTAAACTAAAACTTGAACCTTAGACCTAAACCCTAAACCCTAAACCTTAACTACTAAACTATAAACCCTAAACCCTAAACTCTAAACACTAACCCTAACCCTAAACCCTAAACCTTAAACTTACCCTAAACCCTAAACCCTAAAACCCTAAACCCTAAAGCCTAAACCCTAAACACTAAGTTAACCTTAAACCTAAATAATAACCTAACCTTAAACCCTCTAAAAAACTAACCTAAACCCTAAACTTAGACTCTAAACTTTATGCCTTAAACCCTAAAATCCTAAAACCTAAACCTAAACTAAATAAAACCTAAAAATAATATATATATAAAAAACCTAAACCTAGATAAAATAAAAAAATAAAATAAAATAAAAAATTACATAAAACCTAAAATAAAACCTAAACCTAAAAATAAAATAAAATAAAATAAAATAAAAAATAAAAATAAACTAAAATAAAATAAAGAAAAACCTAAACTAAATAAAAAATAACATAAAACTAAGAATAAAAAATGTTAATAAAATTAAAACTAAATGTAAAATAAAAATAACATAAACCTAAAATAAAATAAAATAAAAACTAAATAATAACCTAAACCTAAAAAATAAACCTAAAAAAGTAAATAAAAAATTAAACCTAAACCCTAAACTAAAAAAAACCTAAACCTAAAATAAAAATAAAATAAACAAAATAAAATAATATTAAACCTAAACTAAGAAAAACTAAACTAAAATAAATAAAATGTACACCTAAACTTAAAATAAACTAAACATAAACTGAAACCTAAAGTAAATACAATAAATTAAACTAAAAAGAAACATAAACCTAAACTAGAAAATAAAACCTAAAAAAAATCTAAAATAAAAACCTAAATCCTAAACATAAAAAAAATAAAATAAAAATTTAACCTAAGCATAAAAATAAAACTAAAAACTAAAAATAAAAAATAAAATAAAAATAAAACTCAACTAAAAAATAAACCTAAACCTAAACCTAAACCTCAAAAATAAATTAATATAAAAAACTTAAACTAAAATAAATAAACCTAAAATAAATAAACTAAAAAAATAACTAAATAAAAAATTAAAAATTAAATAAACTAAAATAAATAAAAATTAAATTAAATAAACTAAATAAACCTAAACATACTAGTTCAGTTAATTTTTTTAAAAAAAATTTTAAACCCTAAATCCTAAACCCTAAAACTAACTTTAAATCATAAACTTACAACCCTAAACCCTAAACCCTAAACTGTAATCCTAAACCCTAAACCCTAAAATCAAAAACCCTAAAACCTTAAACCAAATACCCAAAACCCTACACCCTAAACCCTAAACCCTACACCCTAAACCTAAAAAACCCAAAACCCTAAACCTAAACCTAAACCTAAACAACTAAATAAATTAAAAATAATTCAAAACCCAAAAAACTAATAAACCAAAACCTAAACCTAAACCCTAAGAATGGGTGAACTTTGACGCAGAACGCCACCCCAAGCAGCTTAATCTAGATCTATAATGGCTGAGGCTGATATTATGGTGGTGATGGGGATCTGGAGTCAGCTGTGGATATGGAGGTGGTGGTTGGAGCAATGGTGGTTATCGGGTGGGAGGACCGATGAGGTTACAATCATAGTCAGGGAGAGATCGTGATATGATGGTGGATCCCGCTACACGAGAGGATGGGGTGGTTTTGACTGGAACTAAAGAAACTAAAGAAGGACCGATCCGATCCGCTATGGAACTGCCTGTGTGGAGATAGTTCTATTTTAGGGTTTTGATTTGCTCTATGCGTTTTTTTTATCTATCATCGTGTTAGAAACTTAGTGTGTTACTTGGTTGATGAAATCGAAAAGAAGAAATGTTGAATCTGAATTTATTCTCTATTTAAATAAAAAAATTTTAAAACACTAAACCCTCAACTAAAACTTGAATCTTAGACCTAAATCTTAAACCCTAAACCCTAAGCCATAAAAACCCTGAACCCTAAACCCTAAACCCAACACCCTAAAACTAACCCTAAACCCTAAACCTTAATCTTACAACTCTAAACCTACAATCCTAAACCTTAAACCCTAAACCATAAACCCTAAACCCTAAAAAACCCAAAACTTTAAACCCTAAAACCCTAAACCCTAAACCTTAAACCCTCAATCTAAAACCTTAACCTAACACAAAACCCTAAACTAAACTTAAACCTAAAACTAAACCCTAAACCCTAAACATACTAAAGCAAAAATCCGGCCTGACTTAACCCTCAAAACAACCTACAACCAAATCTAGGCCCTACCCTAAACCAAAACAGGCCACTAAACCTAAAAACCCTTATGACCCAAATCTAAGACTGAAACTAAAATAAAACAGAAATAAAATAAAAATTGAACTCAATAACATAAATAAAATAAAATAAAATAATAAAAAAAATAAAATAAATAAAATATAACTAAATGAGGAAGATAAAATAAAGTTAAGAATAAAAAAACCTAAATAAAATAAAACTAAATAAAAAATTAACCTAAAATAAGATAAAATAAAGCTAAATAAAACCTAAACCTAAAAAGCTATAAATAAATTGAAAATAAATAAACAATAAAACTTAAACTCTAAAAAAAAACTAAATAAAATAAAAATAAAATAAACAAAAAAAAATAAAATAAACTAAAATAAAATAAAATCTAAAAAACCTAAAATAAAAAACTTAAACCTAAACTAAAATATAAAACCTAAAATAAACCTAAAATAAAACCTAAAACCTATAAAAAAGAGAGTAAAAACTTAAAACTAAACATAAAAATAAAATGAAACTAAACTTAAAAAAATAAAATAAAAACTCAACAAAAAAATAAACTAAACCTAAAATAAACTAATATATAAACTTAAATAAATGAAAAATAAATTAAAATAAAAATAAACCTAAATAAAAAAAAAAATAAAATAAATCAAATAAACAAAAAAAATAAACTAAATATACCAGTTTACTTTTTTTTTAAAAAAACCCTAAATCCACAAATCCTAAAACTAAACCTAAAAACACTAAACCCTATTAAACCTAAAACCTAAGCCAAACCTAAACCCTAAACCCTAAACCTAAACCTTAAATCATAGCCTAAATCCACAAACCTAAACCCTAAAAACCAAAACCACAAACCCTAAAACCTAAACCTAAGACCCTAAACCATAAACTTTGAATCTATCCCTAAAAACCTAAACCTTAAACCTAAATAACCTACCAGAATGGGCATAACCCAGCTGAAACATCTCCATCAGCTCAATCTAGATTTGGCGGTGGGAGGTGAAGGTGAAACGTCAAAGTGGTGGTGGGGATCTGGGCGTGCTAGCGGATATGGAGGTGGTGGTCGGAGTGGTGTTATGGAGGCGGGATGGATGGAGGTTATAGCGGTGGTGGTGAGAGAGAGATAGGGGATATGATAGCGGATCAGTTACTTAGAAATGTTGGTTTGATGGGAACTAGAAAAATTGAAGAATGGCCGATCATGATCTATGGAATTATCTGATAGAGAGGCTCAACTTATCTAGCATTTTTGATTTGCTCTATGGGTGCTTATTTTTTATCTATCTCGTCGCTTGTGCCTTAGAAAACTTGGGGTGTTACTTGGTTGATGAAATTGAAAAGAAATGTTGAATCTTAATTTGTTCTCTATTAAAAAAAAAAACCCTAAACCCTAAAAAACCACTAAACCCAAACCTAAACCCTAAAACCCTAAACCTAAACCCCAAACCTAAACCATAAACCATAAAACCTTATTCCAAACCTAGCACTAACCCTAAACTATAAACCCCCCCAAACCTAAAACCTACAACCTAAACCCTAAACCCAAACTAAACCCTAAACCTAACCAAACTAACCTAAACCCAACTAACCCTAAACCTAAACCTTGAATAAACATGTCATTAGGGTAGATCTAAAGAATGACTAATCCCAACATAGTTATGGTAGCAAAAGAAAATGTCTTCAAGAGACATTCCCTTGATTATTAGAGATTTGAATACCTAAACTCTAACCTAAATAATATTATAATACCATATATTAAGTATAATGTAGCATCATATATTTGAGCATGTAGTGATGTATTTTTGGATGTTATAAGATGTTTTGAAATGTTTTAGTATATTATGGTATTGTGCCCTATAGTCTATATTAATATAAATCATAAAAATATTGGTTTAATAAATCAGATGATGAAATTTGTTAAATATGAAGCGGGAATTAGGTTGTAGGTACCAAAGGTGTGCTATAGCACTTGTAGTCTAAAAAGTAAGATTTTATGTTCAAAATAAATATTATATGTTAAAGCATAGTATAGCATCATACATCATAATATATTGTTCTACAAATTTTAAATTCTTTTAGTATTTTATAATCATGTTGAACTACTATAGCATTATTTATAAAATGTTGATTTAGACTTCAAAATGGTGGAATTTGGCCAAATTCATAATATGTAGAGCATGGCATCATAATATATTGTTTCAATTTAAAAAATGTAAGTGATACGACTAAAATGTATAGATTTTTATTCTTTAGATTAATTTTATGATTTTGTATCTTAAGCAATCCCTTGTGATGTGTGATATAAAATATAGTATAATATAATATGTTATAGTGTACTATAATATTGGATGCCATAACATAGTGTACCATCATGCATTATAACATACTATTGTGTATTACTACTTGTTGTTTAGCATATTTTAGTTTGTTATAGTATGATGTAGTAGAGTTTGTCTTGGTATAATTCATAAAATTCGATTTATAAGTGAGATGATGGGATTTGGCCAAATTTAAGGTAAGCTTTTAGGGAACATCATTGGGGTGTTGGTGTGTCATTTAATCAAAAGAATGGAATTTTGCATCAAAATAAATGTTCATTTTTCAACCAAATTTTATAAATTTTTTTTTTGCTTAAAGTGATTCATTTTAAGGTGTAATGTAAGATAATATATTATATGAAAGCATATTAAAATATAATGTGCATAATAATATAACTTCAATATATATATATATATATATATATATATATATATATATATATATATATATGAATGGTGGTTAGTAAATGTTATCGTAAATTTTAGTATGTTTTACTTTTGTTATATTATATTGGGTCAAAACTCACAAAAATGTTAATTTGAAGGTTGAGATGGAAGAATTTGGCAAAATTCATGGCACACACCAAGAAACACAAAAATTATGCTATTTTATACCATTTCTAAGAGAATATTTATAATTTTACATCTAGAATGAACATTATTCATTTTTTGAGAAAATTTTATTATTTGTTCCTTTTAAGTGATTCTAATAAGGTATAATGTCAGATAATATATTATATTATAGCAAATTATAATATAACATCATATATTATAATATAATATAGTGTGTTAATTCATAATGTAATATGTTTTTCATGATATTGTATAGTTAGTTTGAGCTTGCACCATCACAAATTATAAAATGTTGATTACAATGTTAAGATGATGTAATTTGAACAAATACATTATTAGGCTTTTGGTTGAAGTATTAAAGGTGTGCATAAGAGAAGAAATAAGATTTGATGAGAATTCCATGTCAAGGACATGCAGAGAGATTCGTTAGGGAATCATACATGCATTGGACATGACATGTGAGGGATCTATATCGAGGGCATAGAAAGAGAAAATCTGTTAGTGATAATGTTTGAATTTGATTTGATTATATGATTTATGGAAAGACGATCTGTTAGAGATAAGAATCTATAATCCACCAGGGATTAAGATTGAATTGACTTTAATTTTTTTTGTTTTAATTGATGTGGAGGCATATCTGCTAGATATATGGGCTTGAGTCTGCTAGGGATCGGGTATATGAACCTTCCTAAGGAAGCAGTGTTATCTATTGGGATTAAGATTTGAGTTTGATTTCATAGATTTGTTTGGGGATGTATCCACTGGAGATAACATTTTGGTTGGATTTCTTTGATTTATACTCTATTGGGGGAGATAGTTGAATTTGGTTCCACTAGGGAGGTTGGTTTTGAATTAATTTTTTTGCTTGACTTGTTTATATATGATTTGGGGCTCCAAAAAAGGGTGTGATTTAACTCAAGGGAAAATCATTGGGTTTAATTTCTGAAGTTAATGTATGGACCTTGTGATGCGATGGACCCACTAAGAAGGGGTTAAATCGCCTTGACCTACCTTAAGTTTACAAATCTAAAGGGATAGTCTACACTGTATGGGGTAGAGCTAACCAACCTAAGGGGTTGCCTTTCGATGTGCAATGATTCTGTTAGGAAGAAAGGTATCAGACTTACATCTTCCAAAGCAAGGAACAACCACTGGGTGACCTATTGGATGCACAACAAATCAAACCTGACCTAGGGAACTATTGAGTGAATGTCATGGGGACTTATGTCAACTCAAAAGTAGTCAAGATTAATTTTATCTTAATTTCATGTGATTTGATATGCTTTGCTTGGTTTAGTTTGATTTCAAATTGAGGGCATATTCATTAGGGATGTGAGCTCAGTCAAATTTGATAGATTTAATTTATGGACCATGTCAATGTGCGATGGACCCACTGAGAAGGGGCTATATTATCTCTCGATTTACAAATCCAAAGAGATAGTCTACCGGTCATGGGGTAGAGCTAGCAAGGAATGAAGAAGGCATAGGCTTACATCTTCTAAAGTAGGGAACAACCATGACCTATTGGTAGCATAATAAATTGAACCGACTTAGGGGCAACTATTGAGTGAATGTTGATGGGACTTATATCAACTCAAGAGTAGTCGATTCCTATAGAGTTTTGACATTGCCCCTAAAGATAGATACCGCTAGGAAAAGGTAATGCTAGGGGTGTCCTCCTAATCCACAAGTGAATATATATTTTGTTTTTAAGTTTGCATTGACCATGTTGGTGTGTGAGGGACCACACTAAGAAGTGGCAATGTTGACCTTGACCTATCTCAGATTTACTGGACCAAAGAAGAATCTGCACATCCACAAGATGGATTCTCCAACCATAGGGGTGGTTACTAGGAAAGGGGAACTATTGAATCTGATAGTAAACCAAGTAGTGTCTAAATGGGGTCGCAAAGGACATGATCCAAATATAGTGCCACTGTGGGAGGTCTAGGTGTTATCCGAGCCTAAAAGAAAGCCTATAGGTGTAGTGGTCAACTCAAGGAGAAAGCATAGACTTACCATGAGTGGTGTATCCTAAGGTGCGAGAAAGAACCAACCTATGGTGTATCCATCATAATGAGTGGTGTATCCATCAGCATAGTGAGAACCAACCAACCTAAGGTGCCTGTCGATGTGCAATGATCAATCTCAAAAAAAAAAAAAAGCATGTAGGCTTACAACTTTCCAAGTGGAACTGATCATAGGAATAGTCTTTCATCGGTTGGATAGATGTTATCTGACCTAGAGTGACTAGTAAGCGGGGAGCCCCGAGGAAGGACTGGACCTAGACTTGAAGCATTTAGGAGGGAAGGAGCTGCTAGGGTGACTTATCCTAAACCTTAAATATACTCGACCCAGTTAGTGCATGAAGGCTAATCTAAGAAGAAAGGATAACATACTCACATCCTCTTAAATGAAGCTAACATGAGGTAGCTTACCGGCCACTCAATAAGGCCTACCAAACTAACAAGGCACTTATCAGTGTGCAGTGGCCAAGTAAGGAAGGAAAGTGTAGCAGACTTACATCCTCCAAAGAAAGAAGACCACTAAGGTGACCCACTAGGAGGGTAGCATGTCAGCCCGACCTAGAGCAGCTACTGAATGAGTGTCACTGGGGTGTTATCTCAACTCAGAGTAGCCTAAGACAAAAGATATGTGTTTGCTTTATATGTTTATGTGTAGTTTGTCTTGGTGTTGTATTATGTCAATGAAGGATAGGACACTGCTCGAGTTTCATACACCTACCCTAAACACATCGTGGTAGATTCACAAACAAGAATACTTTTAACATGGAAGAGATTGAATTGAAAATGGAATTTTCATTGATGATAACTATTTTCAAACATTATTTGTAATATTTCTTTAAGTATAGCCCATTGATTAGAAGCATTGGGCTCTTTCCTTATGATTAATAAGTTGATAAGATCCTCCTGGTAGGCCCTCTCTATGGCAAAAAGGGCCTTCCCAAGTGGGTTCAAACTTGCCTCCATCTTATGAATGGCAACAATCATCCTTAGAACTAAAATAAGCTTCCTACTTGGAAAAGCTCTAAGCACTTTTTAACTGTGAGCTGAGTCATTTTAGCTTTGCATAACTCAAGATTGGGTGAATCTCTTTCTAAACCTGAAGCTCTTCTAACCGCAACTTGGCATTCTATTCTTTGTGATCTTGGTACCTACTATCCTTAGTGATGGGAGTTGGACTCTAATGGTAGAATGACTTCAAACCCATACACTAAGGAGAAAGGAGTAGTGAATTGGAGTTTTATATGTGCGGTAGGCTCACAAGGCTTCAACTAATGCTCATGCCACTATCGCTTATTATTGAGTGTCTTCTTTAGTATTTAGATGAGAGTTTTGTTGAAGGCTTACTTAGCAATTTTGACCTCGGTAGTTGATGGTAGAATATCTCCAATCTATGTTGTGTCTCTAGGCAAACTTATTGATATCGATGCTCTTGAATGCTGTATCATTATCAAATATAATTCATCAAGGCACTCCAAACCTATATATGATATGGTTCCTAAAAAATTGGAGCACATGCTGAGCTGTCACCTCTCTGAGCTGAATAACCTTTGCCCATTTGGAAAATTAGTCAGTAGCTAAGATAAACTGATGACCCTTGAAAGAAGGAGGATCAATTGGACCCACTTTGTCTGTACCTACAACACTCAAATGACCATAAGGCCAATGTATGATGTAGAATATTGGGTGGTTGGTGTAGGACCACACCGTGTATCTGACATTGGTGGCATCACATAGTCATATCCATGCAATCTTTGATTATCGATGGCTAGTGGTTTTGACATTGGTGGCATCACATATCTAGACGGGTTGGTTCCACATAATCTTGAGTGTACCTCGATCATGATCTTATTCTTTGTGCTTGTCTAAATAATGTAATCACATATGATCGAAAGATCACTAGTACAAGACACCATCCACAAGAGCATAGGAAAGTGCTCTCTGCTTCATATGATAGCCTTAGAACTTCTCTTGAGATAGTTTATCTTCATTTAAGTGATCCATGAATGGTTACCTCTAATCTAACTCCTCGCCCTTGGCAATGGCAACCTCCCCTTCAAGAGAGTACTTTTTGATGAGTTTAATATCAATAAAGGGATAAGACTTGTCTATTTTGGATATTTATTGATATGGACTCATTCTTGAACATGCAACTCTTTGACAAGCTTGGGTAAACAATACGACATTCTCTCTCTCGAGGAATCTTATAAATGGTAACCTCTAGGATATGGACCAACAACTCTATGGTGTACTTATTGTAGTGATGGAGCTTAGGCTTTATAACCTTAAAGGACCCAGAATTTGGTTGATAACTAGAGAATCTCAGAAGATGTTGATGTTCTAGATGCTTAGAGTACTAACTACAGCAATCGAGCCTCATATTCAGCTTCATTATTGGTGCAAGAATTGGATAGATGATATGAGAATCTCATAACATCTTGGTCCAAAGTTAAGAGAACTATTCATACCTTTCTTTCTTGGAAAAGTAGATTATGGTTCTTCTCCTCTTTGAGAGGAAGTCGTACCATCGAAGTACATCTCCCAGAGGTGAGTGCTAGTATCTCCTAAGTTCATAATTTATTCATCGGGGAGATAATCACTAAGAGAGAGTCAACAGGAAGTGGGTGTGCTGTTAAGAAATCTACTAGTGCTTGTCCTTTCACTGCACGGGGGTATGAAGGTAATGTCAAACTATGAGAGGATCATGGACCATCATGCCAACCATCGAGATAGCGTCGGCCGTGTCACTAGATACTATAGTGGATTTCTCCTAGAGATTAAGTTCACTTTATGAGGAAGCATGTAGTGTTGTAGTTTTTGGAATGCAAAGATTAAAGCTAGACATTGCTTCTAAATGGGTGGATAATTAGCCTTAATAGGGATTAGATGGCAGAGGTAGTAGAGTACATTTTCCTTCCCTTCATCATTGGCTTGGGCCAACAAAGCACCAAAGGAGTTGTCTAACACAGTAGTGTAAAGTTTGAGTGGCTTGCGGGATAGGGGCTGCTAGAACCAGTGACATCAGGTAATGCTTGATGTCTTCAAAAGCATGCTCACACTTATCATCCCACTTGAACTTGGCATCCTTTTTGACAAGTGTTGAGAATGGCTGGCATCTACCCAATAGGTTGGATATAAAACATCTTAGATACACCAACCTCCTTAGATGATCTGAGTTGACTTAAACTTTTAGGGGGTGGCATTTCTAATATTGCCTTGATCATCTCTAGAGCAATTTCAATTCCCTGGTGTCAAACAATAAAACCCAAGGAATTACTTCAAATGCACACTTCAAGGAGTTCATTTTGATGTTAAATTATCTTAACTATTTGAAAACTACTATCAAGTCAAAGAGATGCTCTTCCTTTTCTCTACTTTGACCACAAGATCATTGACATAGCACTCAACTTAATGATGAATGAGTTTGCCAAAGATTCAAGTCATAGCCTGCTGGTATGTAGCACCAACATTTTTAAGGCTGTAGGCATGACCTTATAGTAATAGATTTTGATCAGGGATCTAAAAGTAGTATTTTTTTCATCTTCAAGGGCCATCTTTATTTGGTTATATCGAGATAAGCCATCCATGAAAGAGAAGACTACATGAGATGAGGCAATGTCCACCATCACTGATTGGTAGTGGAAATTCATCTTTTGGACATGCCTTATTTAAATTTCTAAAATCGACGCATATGTGAATTTGCCATTCTTTTTCTTAACTAGGATGATGCTGGCTAACTAGGTAGGGTATTTTTTTTTGGATGAAGCCAGCATCGATGAGTTTCTTGACTTCAGAAATGACCTGTTGTTCTATGTCTAATCACATGTGTCTTGCTTGATAGGGTTAGTAGTAGGCTCTATTTCTAGTTTATGGGCTGCTACATCAAGAGCCAATCTAGGCATCTCTTCATTACTCCATGTAAAGCAGTCCTTAAACTCAATCAATAGCTTAACTAAGTCATTGGTTTCAATTTCATTCAATAAAGAATTGATATATGTAGGGCGTGGATCTTCTTCAATTCCAAGTTGATTTCCTTGAGCTCATCGATGGTTGACTTGATCTCTTCTTCGAACTCTTGGGTGCATCTTTAACTTCAAAATCATTTGGATCATCCAAAGTTTCTAAGAATAGCTCCTCATATGAGTTAATGTGATTTGAAAAGAACCAATCAGATTCCAAATGATTGGTGATGACAAAGTAGTAATCGTCAACATCGACTAGATCACTATACTGAATCTTAGTCTTGGTCTTGATTGAGAGCTTTTAAATTTATTATTCCATGTTCTTTTGAAATAGTCTAACCTCTACTTTGACCAAGTATATGGGATTAACCTTTTCTTTGCTTAATTATAAACATAAGATAAGTACTAATCGAAAGGTGAATTGTATTAAATCTTTATATGAATCATCCTCAAGTTCTACATAAATTTCTTGACTTCCTCATCGAAGTATATTATCGCTCCCTTTTATTTTCTTTTTCATTTTCTCTTTTCTTTTCTTTTTCTTTTTCTCTTGCTTTTTATTTTCTTTTAATTTTTTTATTTTTAAACTTTGACCAAGTTCGCAAGAATAGACTTGTTGATTTTGAGGGAGGTAGTAAGCCGCATCCTAATATATGTAGACCTCATGATCTATAAATAACTTGAGATCTCCTTTGACACAGTAAATGATCCCATCTCTCATAAACTTCATACATTGATGTAGAGGGATGGAACTATGTTTTTTCTCATATATCCATAGTCTTTAAAGCAAATCATTGCGAGTCTATAATATGAAACTTGACTTTGGTCTTCCAATCATCTATCTCTCAACACTATTGAGCCTAAATCCTATTGATTTTGGAGTGTGGATTCAATTATCCATCTAGACTTTTCTTTAAACACTGACTTCCTCATAAGACACTTTTATTATTTAGGTAAACACTTAACCTAAACCTAAATACTTAGAAGGGTTACATAGATTAGGTTATTCCTTAGAGATTGATAATCCACCTCCCTACAACCTAAATCCAATCCATGCTGCATAAACCATACCTCAGTTGGTTCAAACATCAAATTCAAATCAAATTGAAATACTCCAAAACCAAATGATTGAAGCCCTTGATCAAATCCAAACTTAAACCCTTCTAAGCCATATGACCTCCAACTTCAAATCTTAATCTAAATCAATCAAATCAATTTAATTTCTCATAATAAATTTATATCTTCAATTATCTTCTAAATATAAATCAAATCTACATTCAAATGATTAAAAATAAATAAAACTAAATTATGGTGTTTATTTTTGGGATGTGGCACCACCAGATCTTAGGTGGTACTTATTGAAAATGTCGTATGACATTAAGAATGATATACTATCTCAAAAGATAGAAATCACCACCTATAATGGACTAATCACTAATAAGGACTCTAAGGCATGAAGAGTCTTGAATATACAATCTATCCCTACTTTATGAAAAAGTAAAGTAGGGTTTATTTTTTAATGAGTTTGTTAAGTTCTATGGAGGCAAGCCCCATAGTTAGTTACATCTAAGGAATGGGAATTCTTTAAGAATACTCTTAAAGTAGACAATTAAGGTCTCTAGGGATTTCAAGGTTAAGACTATGAAAGGATTAGCTATTTTAGAAAATCAAATGGGATAGATCAAGAGAAGACTTATTTTGGAATCCAAAGGGGAAAGTAGGAATTATGCTTGATACTAGGAAGACTAGTGAGCATTCCAATCTACCTATAATTGGGCTTTATATTTTTTGAAATTTAAAGAGAGTTAATTATTTGAGTTGACATTTTATTAGATTGCTAGGGCTTATAATTCCATAACATAAGATTGTGGAAATGCCTAAGAGGTGAGGATTTGTACTTGTAGCCCAAAGGAAATAGCTACCTGATTCTAAACTAAGGAGCCTTGGTACAAAACAAAGGCATGACCAAAATCAAAGGCAAAATGGGTATATGGTTTACCTCACAAGAGAATAAACCACTGAGCTAGACTTATTATCAGGAGGCGACCTAACTCCACCTATGCTTTAAATCCATGTAGGCAAGTCTTATGCTTTGCAATATGGCTAAGCTATTATTAATTTAGAAAGAAAACTAAGTCCTTAGACTAACTCCCTAAGAGACTAGAGCATGAGTGGTATGAATCCATGACTTAATCTAATGCAAATTTTATCAAATTTATTTGATTCTTTTGGACTTTTTATTTTGAAATAGGCTATGGGATTTTGTATGCCTAAATGCATGAGGATTTGATTATGGGCCAAATCAAGAGAGAAAGGGTTGTTCTTCCACCAAAGGCTCTCATAGGTTAAGCCTTGATTCTCTAGCAAGGATGGAAGCCCCCTCTTAACAAGAGTGGAAGAATATGACATGCATGATATTATACATTCATTCATCCAGCTAAGGGGTTGCTAAAAATTTTATTATCTTGATTTAATTCCTAGGCTTTTATGTGAGGTTATGAGTTGTTTTAAAATTTTAGTTATGAGTTTTTAATTGGGGTAGAAAAATTAATTTTATCCTAAGAGCCTACCGCATCAAGGCCACACATTCAAGCATCAATCATAAAGAAACTATGAAAAGAATGCTTCTCTAATGCAATCTAAACACAACATCAAATAATTTTATAGACTACCATAAAAATAATAGAAGGCTAGTCGGTCGGGTTCCATCGCAAAAAAAAGAAAAAGAGATGGGTAGCCAAGCTCTACCCTTATACAACCCAGATTACTAAAAAATACATGCTATGGGGGTCTTCTTTTCTTCATTTCTTCCTCTCTTTCTTTTGATTTGATTTGCTCCAAAGGCATCACAAGGCACCCTGGGACTAAGCCTTTTAACTTGCTCATCCTAATCCCATAACACTAATCCTAATTCCTAATGAAAATTACTTTAAAATAGAAAAATAAATCTAGCTACACCTGAAACAAATCTTAGCTAAAAAACACCATACAAAAGCATTATATGAATAATTTGGACTTAGCACCCAGGCATGGGTAACCAAGCCACCCACATCTAACATGGGTTATGCTTAGGGGCTAAGCAACCTACACAACAAAAGCATTTATATTTTTATTATAGCGGCCCCTTAAGCACAACCCCTATAGAAAACATGATTAGGCTAATAACGGCCTAACATCCAGTCTACGAAATATACACCCTAACATTTAGTCTAAAATATTACATCACAAAACAAAACACAACATTATACATACATGCTAACTTAGCACCGAAGTGGTGACTTAGTATTCTAATGTGTGTGCTTAAGGTTTGTGTTGCAAGACTTTATTAGGCTTTAGTTTAAGTTTTAATTTGGAGTTTGAATTTAAATTTTACCTTTGGGTGATTTCAATTTAAATGATTTAATGATTTACTTTTCATTTTATTTCACTTTTATTTGGTTAAAGTGATGTTTAAGTTTTCAAGAATGAAGAGTAGAATGAATTCAATTTGTAGACAGAACTCACCCTATTCAACATCCAAATTCCAAGAGTATAACTAAGATCCTTAAGTATCTTAGTTAGCCCATTTGAATTTATGTAATTTATTTGATTTAATTTAGAATTTAGAATTTGAGTTTATTTAAGTATTTGATTGATTTATTTTGGATTAGATGTTTTCGTTTAATTACATCTTGATAATTCAATATCCTTAATACCTAATGAAGTTTAAGTTTGTTTAAAATCATGTTTTTTGATTGATTAATTTTAGATTAGATGTTTGGTTTAATTAAATCATGATAATTCAATATCCTTAATCTAATGAAGTTTAAGTTTTCTTTAAATTCATGTTTTGATTGATTAATTTTAGATTAGATGTTTTGGTTTAATTAAATCTTTATAATTCAATATCATTTTAAATTAATATCTAATTCTTTTCTTTGATTATGGTTATGTCACTTAATATCATGCTTATTTGATTGTGGTTATGGTTCATTCATTTGTAGTGTGATCATATTAGATTAATTGAGATTTTATTTTGATTTTTAATTGAGTTTGATTCCTTGTAATTAGGATTTTATCTTTTAATCTTATCCATTTGTCATGTTTATCAAAGTTTGGTTTGCATTTTGATTTCATACATTGGATAGTTAATTAGTTTATCTTATTTAAGTAGGTTGAATGAGATTTGATTTGATTGTATATTAAATTGATGAGAGTCTTTCTTAATTTAACTTAATTTGATTTAATTTGATTTAATTAGCTTTATTGGTCTATGGGTTTTCTTAGGTTCAATGTGATTATGTGATTAGTTTAATTAAGAAGTGTATTTATGTTAATTATAAAGGTTTGTTTAATTTTCAATTTGGTTTCATATTTGTTTAGACTAATGATAATTAATGACTTAATGGTTTAGGTTTAATTTAGGTTTTGATTAGTATTTAATTGCATTTGATTGATTAAACTTAAGCTTAAAGTGATTAATTTGATTAACTTAATTAATTTATTTAAGAGGTGTGATCAAATTATTAAATTAGGTAAATATCTGTTTAATTTTTAAAAAAAAATTTGATTTCATATTTATTTAGGTTAATGATGTAATTATTGAGTTAATGATTTAAGTTTAAATTAGGATTTGATTAGCATTTAATTGCATTTTATGTTTGATTAAGCTTAAGTTTAATATGATCAATTTAATTGACTTAATTTATTTAATAGGTGTGATTAAATTAATTAGTAGATTAAGTTTTTGATTTGGATTAATTTTAATGTGATTTATAAAAATTAATTTAGTTTGTTAAGATGATCGATTAATTTATTAAGTTTGCATTAATTAGATGTTAGATTAATTAAGTTTAATTAACGGTCAATCATAATTATTAAATTTATGAAGGATTTGTTTAATTAGAGATTAATGATTTAATGATTTAGGTTTAATTTAGGTTTTGATTAGTGTTTAATTGCATCATAATTAGTTTGATTAAGTTTAGGTTTAATATGATTAATTTGGTTAACTTAATTAGTTTATTTGAGGGGTGTGGTTATTAAATTTAATTAGGGGTTTGATTTAAGCTTAATTTTAGAGTTAGCTTTAATGTAACTTATTTAAATTAATTTGATTAATTAAGATGATGGATTAATTTATTAAATTTACATTAATTAGATGTTTGACTAATTAAGTTTGATTATTCATGATTAGGGTTTTACTTGATTTGATTCATTTATTATGTTTGTTTGATTTCATTAACATGTTTGATTTAGTTATTAGGTTGAAATATTAATTGTTAATTAATTATCTTATTCCAATGGATGTGATTTAATCATATGTTAATTAAGTTTACTTTAATTTTATTTGGTTTAATTTGATTAGTATCAAATGATTAAAGTTTCTAAATTTGGGTTTTGAGTTTGATTTAAGATTTAATCATTTAATTGAGTTTTATTAACTTAAATAGGTTTAATCATATTTAATTTAAGTTTTTCTAAGAATGACATTTCTCTGATTTGAAATTTGATTAATGATTTCTTAAGTGCTATTTCATTTCTAATTTTGATTTAATATTTAAATTATTTTTAGATTATATTTTAATTAACTCCTTAATTGATTAAACTCAAATCTTAAGTGTTTATTTAGGGTTCATTAAGATTTAAAGATCACATTATTTTCTTAAGAGTCCTAGATGTCAATTGAAGTGATTTAAGCCATTTTGAAGATTTTGAAAATTTTTGAATTTTATTTGATTTATTATATTAAAATGGACAATCTAAACAAAATTTAATTTCTCCCAAAAGTCCTTTTCACTTGGAGGTTTTATGGTAGGTGTGTTGTAACATTAATTTCAATCCCTAAAAATTTCAACTTAATCTAACTTATATTTTTTGGGTTAATTAATGAAATTTGATTTTTAAAACTTAAATTAAGCTCAAAATACTCAATAAACTTTGGGATTTTGGGTTTGTTGGATTCTCTCGAAAGACAAATCCAATGAGCCCTTCCTTGCAATTTTGGTTAAGTATTTTTATGAATTTTAAAGTTTTGGTGATTTAAATTAATTTTTTTTTTATAAAAAGAAATATGCACGTCGACCTTTGGCGGAAGGGAAAATGACCCATGGCTGCTCACTCTCGATCGCCGTCGATAGTCAGATCATCGTGATCTAGAGGATAGAATCACGCGCGATTGGTAATCGAGCCATCCGATCGTGCGGTTGGTGTGACCGATCATCCCATCAAGCGTCCGAGGCATGCCGATCCGAGCGTGATCATGGAGCGCAGATCGAATGGTCCAGATCACATCAAGCAATCCGAAGGCCCGGATCACACGACCAATGCATGATCCGGGCAGTCCGATCCCACGAACCATGGGATCGGACGATGTTATCCGCTGGCCAATGAATAGTGTTTTCAGGCTTTTCTTGGAAAAAATGAGAGTTTCTAAGCCAAAACTTGTCCAAATGGACCCATTTTCATGCTAATTTGCACCCAGAAAAAAAAAATTCTATTTTCTAATTGGAAAGATTTAAAGTAAAATTGCAAAATTATCTTGGGGAAATTCCTAAAATCGTGAAAATTAATACAAAATGTGCAAATCTAAGTAGTTTGTTTGGAAAAATTTACCTCATTGGGATGATTTTTTATCATTGATCAGAACTCTAGGTATGTGAGGAAGCTTTGGAGTGATCTTTAGCCCTTGCCTCCCTTCGAAATGTCACCTTCTCCGATGTTTACCATCGCCTCATCGGAAGAGCAATTATTTGTGTTTGAGATAAAAAATGGCTCAAAGAAGTGGGGGATGGGTTCCTTTTTTGCTTTGGGGAGCTTTTGGGGGCTGAATGGTGGTGCAAGAAAAAGATCTAAAGCCTCATCTCCCCCTCCTTTTATAATGGCCAAAAATATAATCTATTTTGAATTGTTTGGCTCCAAATTTATTGCTATCTTGCTTGGGGTGGTTGGGATGGATGATAGATTGATTGAGGACTTTGGATTTTTTCTCCAAAGTCCTCTCTTGCTACCATATGATCAGATTTATTCAATGCAAATGTTGGGGAGGAGTTAAGTGCATGTGATGGGGAATTAAATGAGGTTGGGTGGAATCCTATGTGGGAAAGGATCCATGAGGTATTTAAATGGGTTGGGTTGGTTTTGGGTTGATCCCAAATGGGTTTGGATAGGATTTGATCAGCCCCCAATGGGTTTTGGCTTGGTTTTAAGGGATTTAGCCCAATTTGGGTCATATGGGTCATTTTGGGTCAAATTGACCCATTTGACCAAAATTGGCCAAATTAGCTTGGGTTATGCATTGATTCATGTTCAATTGGCTAATTGAAGATGAATGTGGTCTTTGGTTTGAATTAATTTGGATTTAATTTGGATTTAAGCCAAATTGATAGGCCAATTTGGGCTAGGTTGGGTCAAGTTGACCAATTGGGCTCGATTAATCAAATTGGGTTTAATTATGGCTTTGGTCAAGTTCAATAATCAATTTGGAATGAACTTGAGCCATTGGTTTGCAATCAATTTGGGTTAGATCATGATTTGACGATTTGGTCCTTTAGACCAATTTGGGTCAATTTGGATCAAATGGCCAATTGGGCTTGGTTTGACCCAATTGATTGCAATTGATCATCAACAATCATGGTGGAAGATTTTGGTGAGCTTGGTTCAATCCAATTTGGGTTGGATTGAAGTTGGCTCAAATGGGTCCTTTAGGTCACTTTGGATCAAGTGGACCTAAGTGGGTCAGTTTGGTTTTGTTTGATTTGAGTTTAGTTGAACTTATATGAGTTGGAATATAAATTCAGCAAATCAATTTGGAGTCTAAGGGATTTTGGCTCATTTGAAATTTTCAAGTCAAAAGGGTAGGTTGGGTTTGACTTGGGTTGGTTTTGATTTGATTTGATGAGTATGTTTCATTTATATTTGGGTAGATAATTGAATGATTGATTCAAGAAAAATTCATTGGTTTTGACTTGATCTAGATAGAATTTGGCTAAGTGCAAAGAATTGGCTTAAAGGGTTTAGATTGAGTTTGGATTTGATTTTTGATATAGTTTTGGTCATTTGAATTTGGATTTCATTTATATTTGTTAATATAAATGATCGAATAATTGATTTATTAAGAGATCAATTGAGTTTGATTTGATTTAAGGGGAGTTTTGGCTAAGCTTATGAATGTGGTTCATATGGCTTAGGAAGGGGTTTTAGGATTTGAATTTGATTTTGGGTTTCAATCATTTGGAGTCAAATTTTGAAATTAAATTTGGAATTTGAATTTGAATTTGAGATTTGGTTTGAGAATTGAGTCTGGGTTTGATTTGAGAAAGTGTATCTAGATTGGGTTTAGGCTGTAGGATAGGTAATTTTCTTAAGCCCTAAGGCATAGCCTAATCTTATGATTAACACTTCTAAATCTCTAAGCTTAGGTTAAGTGTTCACCTAATCACTAGATGTGTCTTATGACTAAGAAATCTTAGTGTTTAGAAGATTCCTAAGTCTAAGAGGATTGGATTAAGAGCTCACTCCAAAGTGAGGTCAACAAAAGGACCCCCAATAGGTGTGGTGTAACTGACAAGGCACACCGCATGTATTAGCATTGATCGAAATGATCAACAACATCTAGAAGATTGCAACAAATAATAGAAGTGATCTATACCTAGACCTGAAAGGTAGATAGAATCATGATCTTAGTGCAATGCAACTCTCTTTATGCCAAGGGCATAGGAGAGTAAGAAAGAATCCACTGGGGATTGAGTACATGAACCTTCCACTTGGAAACAGGTTCAAGCTATCCACTGAGGGATAAGAATTTGAGTTTGATTATGAGTATGATTTGCTTGGGTGTGTATCCATTGGGGATAAGAATCTATAATTCGATGGGGATCAAGATCGAATTGATTTTAATTTATTTTATTTTAATTGATGTGGAGGCATATCCACTAGGGATGTACACTCAGTTGAATTTATTTGATTTAGATTTAAGCTCTACTAGAGAGGCTTATTTGATTTTGCCATCTTTGGAGAAATTTGGTTTTGTTGATATTTAATTTGACTCACTAGGAAGGTTGGTTTGAATTTATTTTATTATGGACCCTGTCGGTGTGCAATGGACCACACTAAGAAGGGAGCCATGGTGGCCTTGGCTATCTTAGATTTGTAAGTCCAAAGGGATAGTCTACCTGCCATAAGGTAAGACTATCCAACCTAAGGGGTTACCTTTCGGTGTGCAATGACTATGCTAGGAAGAAAGCATAGAAGACTTACATCTTCCAAAGCAAGAAAAAGTCATTGGGGTGATCTATTGGATGAGCAACACATCGAACCCTACCTAAGGCTTAGTGAGTGAGCACGTTGGGGTCTTACCTCAACTCAAGAGTAGTCCCGATGATTAATTTGATTTATATTGATTTAATTTGGTGTGTTATGTTATGGACCCTGTTGTCATGCGATGGACCCGCTCAGAAGGAGCTATGTCGGCCTTGACATATCTCAGATTTACAAGTCCAAAGGGGTAGTCTACCAGCCACAAGGTAAGACTATTCGGTCGAAGGGTTTCCTTTTGATGTGCAATGACTGTACTAGGAAAAAAGCATAGTAGACCTACATCTTCCAAAGTAGGGATCAGCCGTTGGGGTGATCTGTCGATGGCATAATAGATCAATCCTAACCTAGGGCGACTATTTGAGCGAGTGCCTTTGTGGACTCATATTGACTCAAGAATAGTTAGAATTAATTTAATTTTTAATGGACACTATCGATGTGTGATGGATCTACTAATAAGAAGCTAATATCAGCCTAAACCTATCTTAGGTTTTCAAATCTAAAGAGCTCTACCAACCATTAGGTAGAACTAACCAACCTAAGGTGTGCCTTTCGGTTTGCAATGGTCAAGTTAGGAAGAAAGCACCAGGTGACTCACATCTTTCAAAATAAAGAACCACTAGGTGTGATTGTAAATAAATCAGACCTAAGGCTGTCATTTGCAATGATCATGCTTGAAAGAATGTGTAATATCTTATCATTCAAAGCAAAGACGACCAGGAGTAACTCGGTGGCATGAAAGTTGAACTCAACCTAAGGCGACTATTGAGAGAGTCCGACAGGACTTATCTCAACTCAAAGTAGTTAGGCAATTCTTATAGAGTTTTCTTTAAAGATAGGATGCCTGCTTGGGAAAGGGGCCACTGGGGGCTTGAATTCCTAATCCATAAGCAAAGATATATTTTGTTTATTTTATATTTGCATGGACCCTATTGGTTTGCGAGGGACCACAGAAGGAGCTTATATCAGCCTAGTCCTATCTCAGACTTAGGACCAAGGGAGAATCTATGCATCCTGAATAAATTCTCCAACCACAAGGGTGGCTACTAGAAAAGGGGGAATGTCCAATCCAAAAGTAACCAGTAGTGTCTAAATGGGGTCTCAACGGATGTGACCCAAATAGAATGCCTGGGAAGGGAAGGCCACGCTTGGCTTCGATCCAACACCCAGAGAAAATGACATGGCTAGTCATAAATCACATAGGTATTGGGTGGCCAACTCATGGAGAAAACAGGACTTACATCAAGAGTGGTGTACCCACGGGGTGAGTCATTTGTCATAGTATCAACCAACCTATAGTGCCCATCGGTTTGCAACAATCTCTAGAAAGAAGGTGTGTACATCTCTAAAGTAGCTGTTGGGATAGTCATCTTCTCGATGGTGTCATCCGACTAGTGACTCGAGTGAATGCCACTGGGACTTATATCAACTCAAATGTAGTCAAGAAGAAAGGAGCCTCTAGGGGACTTACCCTAAACCTCAAATATATTTGACCTAGTTAGATCATGATGATTAGTTCAAGAAGAAAGTGCAGGGACTCACATCTTCTTAAATAGGATCAACCATGAGGTAGCTTACTAGCTAGGCAGTGAAGACTATGAAACTAACAAGGTGCTCGTTGGTTTGCAATGGTCAAATTAGGAAGAAAGCACGGGGACTCACATCCTCCAACAAATGACCACTAGGGTGATCGATTGCTTTGGGCAATAAATCGAACCCGACCTAGAGCAGCTAATGAGTGAGTGCCACAGGGGGCTTGCTCTCACATCAAAATAGCCTGAAAGAAAGATATGTGTGTTTGTGCTTGATATGAAGGAATAGGATGACACTGGGGGACTCTTACACCTAAACCTCAAGGAAACTTGACCTAGTCAGAGTATGGTGGCTAGTTCAAGAAGAAAGTACTGGGACTCACATCTTCTTAAACAAAGCCAACATAAGGTAATTCACTGGCAGGGCAGTGAAGACTACCAAACTGACAAGGTGCTCATAGGTGTGTAATGGTCAAGTTAGGAAGAAAGCAGACTCACATCCTCCAAACAAGAACCACTGGGGTAACATACTAGTGAGGTAGCATGTAGACCTAACCTAGAGCAGCTAATGAGTGAGTGCCATAGTGGGGCTTGCTCCCACATCAAAATAGCCTGAGATAAAAGATATATGTTTGTTTCATATGTGGTTGTGTTGTGTTGATGAAGGAAGGAATATGATGCCTGGGTTCTGTTACACCTATCCTAATAGCACTAAAGATAAATATTGAGTTTTTGATGTAAGTTTGAAGGAATGCTTAAATTGATGAGGAATTTTGAAGGGTGATAGTAGATTGATTTATTTATTTATTTTTTTTGAATTTGGATTCAATCAATATAGATTTGAAAACATAACTTCATTAAGGAATTAATTTTGATTTTTTTTAAAGTTCTTTAGGTGTTTGTAAATGAAATAAGAACAACTAAGAGTAGTGTTCTTTCTCCAAAATCCTTGGGACCCAGTCAAAGTAATTGATCATCCTTAATGAAAGAAATTCACCAAGGTTTCTCAAATATTATGCTCTAATTTGTATTTGAATGAAAAAAATTTCTTATTCCAACTACTTGAATTATTCTCCAAATTTCAAATTTGATTTTGAGTGTAATGGCTTTTGAAGTAGTGTTTGTTGACATAGAAATACAAGACCCTCTATATTATAGTGGTTTAAACTACTTTCCATCCTTGAAGCACCAAAGTAGGCCTTTTAAAGATCAAAAAATAAAATCTTGATTTGGAGAGTTTTGAGATAGACTAACTTTGAAAGAGTTTAAACCATCTATATTCAACATTGAGGTCTCTCTCTTCCTTTTTTTTTTGCAAGATCTTCAAGCTTTTTGATGCATAGAGTTTTGTAATTTGATTATTGATGATAAATTTTAACAAGAAGAGTTGTACCCTAAATGGAATAGCCTTAAACTAGTGGCTAAGCGAATGGAGGCTAATACTAGAGGTGTCATGAAATATTACCTTATGCTTTTGAATGAGTATTGAAACTTATCATCCTTAAGAACTTGATCTACTTTGTTTGTCAAAGTAGTGAATGATTGACACCTACCAAAAAAAATGAGAGACTAAGTATCTTAGACACGACAACCTTCCTTGAAATGATTTTAATTGTGTTGAGCCCCTCCTTTTTTTCTTTTTCTTTTTTTTTCTCTTTTTTTTTTTTTTGAAGGTTGCATCTCTAATATCACTCTAATTACTTTTAGATCAATTTTGTTATCCCATGATGCTATACTACAGGCCCTAGAAACTTCCCTAAAGCCATCCTAATTATATACGTTAAGGGATTCATCTTTAGGTTGTAGTATCATGATTAATCAAAAAAACTAATTAGATCATAAAGATGATCTTCCTTTTCCTTTAAGGCATGACCTTATAGCAATGAATTACATGGAAATTATAAATGCAAACAACCTCTCATCCTCGAGCATCATTTGACCCATCTTTGAATGAGGAGACGCATGCAAAGAGGCTATGTTCTTAAATTTGATATATAATGTGAATTCATCTTCAAGACATGCCTATCTTAGATCTTCAAAATTGACATATGTTTGAATGTTCTTCCTTTTGACTGGGAATAATGTTGGGAAATCATGGTAGTATCTTTCTTCTTCAATAAGGTTAACTTCAAACTTTGATCCTCTTATTCACATCAAAAGTTTCTAAAATAGGAATAGAAATAGGTTCAATTTTGAGTTTATAGACTACTACCTTTGGAGATGTATTGGGCACTTTATAATGGTCTTAGGTAAAGCAGTCTTTAAACTACAAAAGTAACCTAACCAAGTCATTGGTATTTTTCTTCTAACTTATCATATATGGATGTTGGGAGGGTGGGTGGACTCTCTTTATGTTCTGAGGTTAAATTTTTTTTTTGAAACTTATTGGTTAATGATCCTAGTTGAATTTCTTGGGAGGGTGGGTGGACTCTCTCATAGCAATAGGTTCTTTTTTTAACTTCAAGTGCATTCTCTACTTGAAAATCTTCAAAATTGTTTGAGCAAAGTAGGTAGACTAGGAGAAAGATAATTTTATTACCTCATTTAAAGGTCTACTTACATGCGTTGAATCCTCTTTCGAGCTTGAAGAAAGAAAAATGAAGTGGAAATTTGAAATCTCATAATGTATTTTTTTGCTAGAGGTTAGGAGCAACTCTTAACTTCCAATCCTATAATAATATCATGAGATGGTAGAATTGAATTCAATGAGCTCGCATACCTACTAAGTTTCTAGTCATATCATACATGAATCCTCCTTTTAGAACTTTTTTTATTGCCATCTAACTCTAGAGATTTCTCAAAATTTGACTCAAAATTTATCTCATGTATTATTTTCTCTCTTTTTCTTGAATTTACACCTCATACATAGGATTTATTCTTTGGATTCTAAATCAATGTGTATAATTGATGCTTTACTTTTCACTTTTTCTTCTTCATTCTCCTTTTTTTTGAATTTACACCTTATACATATGATTTATTTTTTTGATTCTAAATCAATATGTATTATTGGTGCTTTACTTTTTCTCTTTTTCTTCTTCTCGTTCTCCTTTTTTTTTTGAATTTACACCTCGTACATATGATTTATTTTTTTGGATTCTAAATCAATATGTATTATTGGTGCTTTACTTTTTCTCTTTTTCTTCTTCTCATTCTCCTTTTTTTGGAATTTTAAAATTTTTTTATTGTCTTTTTTCTGAGTCTTTATCTATATTGTGTTCTCTAGAGGAGATTGCTTGTCTTTCTTTTCCATAGGATATTCTAAGTTGAATATGACTTGAGGAGGTTGCCTCTAACTGAGCAAGGAAGAATCAAATAATTTTCTATCTCTTTAGAGAATATGAGAGTGCACTTATTACATAACTTAGTGGGCAACCTTCCAAGATAGTTTAGGACCTAAGATTAACCCTAAGAATAGTTTTATGCCCTTATCTTAAGAATGATTTAGAATTTGATTATTTCCAATGACTGGTTTGCTTCTTCTATGGTGTTGATCAAAGTGGTAGGACCTGCCACTACAATAATTGACTTCGTGATATCTTAAAAAAAGAGAGGTAGAATTGATGTCTACCTACTCTCTCTCTCTCTCTCTCTCTTCTGTCCAAAGTTTATCCCATTAGACCTTTAAAATTTGATGATTCTAACTCTTTATTGATAGTGACACCATGAAAACTTAGAATGGGGGCATCTCTACCTGAGTTGGAATCATTAAAGCATCAAATCCATCAATACTGCTATTTTATGGATTACGATCATTATTTTGGGAGTTATCTTCTTTCAAGAATTAGGATTCAAATCATTTGAGTCATACTTATTTGGAATAAATAAGACATACTCAAAATCCTTGACAATTTCATTCTTGGCCCTGAAGGAATCTTTATGGCCTTTCTCCTTTAGGGTGAAAATCCACATCTTGGTTTTAAGTTGAATTTCATCATAAAAGTTTTTATGTTCATAACTTTGTGATAATAATGAATATTGCATTATCATAAGTCATCTTAAGGTTTTCAAGCTCTATGTCAAATTTGATTATTCTTGATAAATTTAAAGAATTTGAACCTACACTTATCAAATTTGAATATGATAAAGGGGTTCAAATAATTATATCTCAATTTGGAGAGATTTTGAAGAGAATTTCTTTGGAACCTCACTTGTCAAATGTTGATATGACTGTAGGTTCAGAGCCCTTTGACTGGGACTTAAGAAATTTTGGAACTTTACTTTCCAAATGATGGTAGGTTCAAAAATTTAGGAAATTTTTTTTTTTGTTTGTTGTTTGATTTTGATTTTGAAAGAGAACTATTATTTAACAAATTTGAGTATGTTAAATGAAATTGGTTAATTTTGTTTGAAAAAAAATAGTTTTAATATTTTTTGAAGAAAAGGTTTTATTTCATTTAATTTTGATTTTAAAAAATGAACCTTCACTTAACAAATTTGAGTATGCTAAGTGGGGTTCAATTAATTTTATTTTGAAAGGGATTTAAAAATTTTTGGAGAAATGATTTTTTTCTTTATTTAATTTTGATTTTAAAGAGAGAATCTCCATTTAACAAATTGGATTATGTTAAATGGGGTTCATATGATTTTTATTTTGAAAAGACTTTTGAAAATTTTTATAAAAGGTGTTTTATTTTATTATTATTATTATTATTATTTACTTTGGATTTTATTGAAATTTCGTTAAGCATGGGATGAACCTTGCTTCACAAAGCTAGTGGTATGAGATTCAAAATTTTATGTTTGGTTATTTTTTATTTTCTTTAGTTAATTTATTTTACCTATTGGGGACCAATAGGATTTTAAGACTTGGTCCTAAAACCTAAAGTTGTGGCTAGCTTTTCTTAAGGATGAAATAAGCTAAGTGCCAATGGAAAGAAAGATAGTCTTGGGCTTATATAGAATATAAGTCTAGTATCGATGCTTGGGGATAATAATTGTCTACTAAAGATGGAGAGAGGAACCATCTCGAAGCGGTGAAAAAATTTGTGGTATTTATTTTCAGAATGTGGGACACCATGCAGATCTTAGGTGGTACTTATTGAAGTGATTAAATTAAGGAATGATATACTATCTCAAAAGATAGAAATCACCACCCTATAATCCTAATCACAATAAGCACTCCTATGATGGGTCAATACAGAGATCTTTCCCACTTTACATGGAAAAGTAAAGTTGGGTTTATTTTAAGCCAAGTTCATTAAGTTTGGGAGGCAAGCCCTCATAGTTAATTACATCCTAAGGAATGGGAATTCCTTAAGAATACTCATTAAAGATAATTAAGGTCTCCAAAGATTTCAAGGTTAAGACTATCAAAGGATTGGCTATTTTAAAAAATCAAATGGGATAGATCAAGGAGAAGACTTATTTTTGGAATCCAAAGGGGAAAATAGGAAATGCTCATGATACTAGGAAGCCTAGTGAGCATTCCAATCTACCCTATAATTGGGCTTTATATTTTTTTGAAATTTGAAGTGAGTTAATTATTTGAGTTGACATTTTATTAGATTGCTAGCTTATAATTCACAACATAAGATTGTGGAAATACCTAAGAGGTGATGATTTATACTTGTAGCCTAAGGAAATAGCTACCAGATTCCTAAACGCCTTGGTAAAAATAAAAGGCATGACCTAAATCTAAGGAGAAAATGGGTATATGGTTTACCTCCACAAGAGAGAAAACCACTGACTATTGGACTTCGCACTGAGTGCCACCTAACTTCTCCTATACTTTAAATCCATGAAGGTAAGTCTTATGCTTTCCAAGATGGCTAGGATGTTGTTCATTTAAAAGGAAACTAAGTCCTTATACTCACTCCCTAAGATACTAGAGCATGAGTGGTATGAATCCATGACTTAATCTAATGCATATTTTATTAAATTTATTTTGTTCTTTTGGACTTTTTATTTTGATATAGGCTATGGAATTTTACCTACCTAAATGCATGAGAATTTGATTATGGCCAAATCAAGAGAGAAAGGGTGTTCTTCCACCAAAGGCTCTCATTGTTAAGCCTTGATTAGCATGGAAGCCCCTCTTAACAAGAGTGGAAGAATATGACATGCATGATATTATACATTCATTCATCTAGCTAAGGTTGCTAAAATTTTATTATCTTGATTTAATTCCTAGGCTTTTATGTGAGGTTATGAGTTGTTTTAAAATTTTAGTTATGAGTTGTTAATTGGGGTAGAAAAATTAATTTTATCCTAAGAGCCTACAGCATTCAGGCCACACATTCAAGCATCAATCATAAAGAAACTATGAAAAGTGTGCTGCTCTAATGCGCAATCTAAACACAATATCAAATAATTTTATAGACCATAAAAGAATAAAGGTGATGGTAGAAGCTCTACCCTTAAAACCCAGATTAAAAAAAAAAAATAATGATACATGCTATAGGGTCTTCTTTTCTTCATTTCTTCCTTCTCTTTTTTTTTGATTTGATCTAAAGGCATCACAGGCACCAGACTAAGCCTTGCTTGCTCATCTTAATGCCCCATAACACTAAGCCTAATTCCTACTGCAAAATTACATCAAAAATAGAAAAAGTAAATCTAGCTACACCTACAAAACAAATGTTAGCTAAACACGCCATACAACCCAAGCAGTTATATGAATAATTTGGACTTAGCACATGGTAAACCAAGCCCACCTAATGGGTTAGCTTAAGCAACCATGTAAAAAAAGCATTTATATTTTACAGGCCCTTAAGCACAACCCCTCAGAGAAAACATGATTAGGCTAATAACCAAAACATCCTACAAAACATACACCCTAACATCTGGTCTAAAATATTACATCACAAAATAAAATTCAACATCATACATACAACGCCCTAACTTAGCACTAGAAGTGGTGACTTAGTATTCTAATGTGTGTGCTTAAGGCTTATGTAGAAAGACTTTACTAGGCTTCTTTGGTTTAAGTTTCAATTTGGAGTATGAATTTAAATTTTACCTTTGGGTGATTTTAATTTAAATGATTTAATGATTTACTTTTCATTTTTACTTCACTTTTATTTGGTTAAAGTGATGTTTAAGTTTTCAATAATGAAGAGTAGAATGAATTCTATTTCTAGATAGAACTCACCCTATTCAACATCCTAACTCCTAAAGAGTATAACTAAGATCCTTAAGTATCTTAATTAGCCCATTTGAATTTATGTAATTGATTTGATTTGATTTATTTGATTTGATTTAGAATTTAGAATTTGAGTTTGTTTAAGTATTTGATTGATTGATTTTGGATTAGATGTTTTGGTTTAATTACATCTTGATAATTCAATATCCTTCATATCTAATGAAGTTTAAGTTTCTTTAAATTCATGTGTTTTTGATTGATTAATTTTAGATTAGATGTTTGGTTTAATTAAATCTTGATAATTCAATATCCTTAATCTCTAATGAAGTTTAAGTTTGTTTAAATTCATGGGTTTTTGATTGATTAATTTTAGATTAGATGTTTTGGTTTAATTAGATCTTGATAATTCAATATCCTTTTAAATTAATATCTAATAATTTTCTTTGATTATGGTTATGTGACTTAATTTCATGCTTATTTGATTGTGGTATGGTTCAATCATTTGTAGTTTGATCATTAGATTAATTAAGATTTTATTTTGATTTTTTAATTGAGTTTGATTCCTTGTAATTAGGATTTTATCTTTTAATCTTATCCATTTGTCATGTTTATCAAAGTTTGGTTTGCATTTTGATTTCATACATTGGATAGTTAATTAGTTTATCTTATTTAAGTAGGTTGAATGAGATTTGATTGTATATTAAATTGATGAGAGTCTTTCTTAATTTAACTTAATTTGATTTAATTTGATTTAATTAGCTTTATTGGTCTATGGGTTTTCTTAGGTTGAATGTGATTATGTGATTAGTTTAATTAAGAAGTGTATTTATATTAATTATAAAGGTTTGTTTAATTTTCAATTTGGTTTCATATTTGTTTAGACTAATGATGTAATTAATGACTTAATGGTTTAGGTTTAATTTAGGTTTTGATTAGTATTTAATTGCATTTTGATTGATTAAACTTAAGTTTAATGTGTTTAATTAGTTTGTTTAAGAGGTATGATCAAATTATTAATTAGGTAAAGATTTTTTTATTTTTTTAAAATTTGATTTCATATTTATTTAGGTTAATGATGTAATTAGTGAGTTAATGATTTAAGTTTAAATTAGGATTTGATTAGCATTTAATTGCATTTTATGTTTGATTAAGCTTAAGTTTAATATGATCAATTTAATTGACTTAATTAGTTTATTTAATGTGTGATTAAATTAATTAGTAGATTCATTAAGTTTTTGATTTGGATTAATTTTAATGTGATTTATAAAATTAATTTAGTTTATTAAGATGATGGATTAATTTATTAAGTTTGCATTAATTAGATGTTTGATTAATTAAGTTTGATTAAGGGTCATTAAAAAATATTAGATTATTTAAGGGTTTGTTTAATTGTGAGATTAATGACTTAATGATTTAGGTTTTAATTAGTGTTTAATTGTAGCTTAATTATGTTTGATTAAGTTTATGTTTAATATGATTAATTTGATTAACTTAATTATTTTATTTGAGGGGTGTGGTTATTAAATTTAATTAGGGGTTTGATTTAAGCTTAATTTTAGAGTTAGCTTTAATGTAACTTATTTAAATTAATTTGATTAATTAAGATGATGGATTAATTTATTAAATTTGCATTAATTAGATGTTTGACTAATTAAGTTTGATTATTCATGATTAGGGTTTTACTTGATTTGATTCATTTATTATGTTTGTTTGATTTCATTAACATGTTTGATTTAGTTATTAGGTTGAAATATTTAATTGTTAATTAATTATCTTATTACAAATGGATGTGATTTAATCATATGTTAATTAAGTTTACCTTAATTTTATTTGGTTTTGATTAGTATCAAAATGATTAAAGTTTCTTAAATTTGTTGGGTTTTGAGTTTGATTTAAGATTTAATCATTTAATTGAGTTTTATTAACTTAAATAGGTATAGTCATATTTAATTTAATTTTTCTAAGAATGATATTTCTCTGATTTGAGATTTGATTTATGATTGCTTAAGTGTTATTTCATTTATGATTTTGATTTAATATTTAAATTGTTTTTAGATTATATTTTAATTAACTCCTTAATTGATTAAACTCTAATCTTAAGTGTTTGTTTGGGGTTCATTAAGATTTAGAAGATCACATTATTTTCTTAAGAGTCCTAGATGTCAATTGAAGTGATTTAAGCAATTTTGAAGATTTTTGTAAATTTTTGAATTTTTATTTGATTTATTTTATTAAACTGGACAATCTAAACTTCAAAATTTAATTTCTCCCAATCCATAAGTCCTTTTCACTTGAATTTTTTATGATAGGTTTACTTTAGCTTTAGTTTCAATCCTCAAAAATTTCAAATTACGCTGAATTGTATTTTTGGTTTAATTAATAATATTTGATTTTTATTAAAACTTAAATTAAGCATAAAATACTTAGTAAAATTTGGATATTTTGGGTTTGTTGGATTCCTCTAAAAGGCAAATCCAACGAGCCCTTGATTGCAATTTTTGGTTAAGTATTTTATTTTTTATGAATTTTTGAAATTTTAGGTGATTTAAATTAATTTTTTTATAAAAGGAAATATGCCCGACTTCAGCCTTTGAAGAAAGAAAACATCCCGCGCTTAGACCGTCCGATCATGATCGATGATCTAGATGACAGCGACGGCACGAAGTCGTCCGATCATGCGGTTCATGTAATTGAACAGTCCTAATCGCATCAGGCGATTCGAAGGCCCGGATAGCGCAATACACGAGTGATCCAAAGGGTTTATGTTTTAGTTTATGGTTTAGGGTTTATGATTTTTTTTTAACAAAGAACAAATTCATATTGAACATTTCTTCTTTTTGATTTCATCAAGCAAGTAGCACACCAAGTTTTGTAAGACACAAGTGACATAGATAAAAAATGAGCATGCATAGAGCAAATGAAAACCCTAGATAACTAGAATCATCCCCACTATAAAGACACAGTTCCATAAGTAGTAGATCGGATCGTTCATTCTTCAGATTCTCCAGTTCCATCAGAACTACCCCCGCCTCTCGAGTAGTGGGATTCGCCATCATATCCCTGATCTCTCCTTCTGCCACCACCATGGCTATAACCACTATTTCTCATCCTGCCTCCATAATCGCCACCTCCATATCCACCAGAAACTCCAGATCCCCCACCACCATTGTGATAACCGTCGCCTCCGCCTTAGCCTCCATGGCCAGATCTAGATTGACCTGGTTGATGATGATGTTCATGTCATCAAGGTTCTGCCCATTCTTAGGGTTTTATGTTTAGGTTTAGGTTTATTAGCTTTTAGGGTTTAGCTTTATTTTTTGTTACTTTAGGTTTAAGTTTAAAGTTTAGGTTTAGGTTTGGATTAGGTTTGTGGTTTTCTGGTTTAAATTTTTTTAGGTTTAAGGTTTTAGTGTTTGTGGGTTTAGGGTTAAGGTTTAAGGTTTAGGTTTAGGTTTTAAGGTTTAGTGTTTAGGGTTTTAGGTTTGGATTACTGGGTTTAAGGGTAGGGTTTGGTGGTTTGGGATTTAGGTTTTAATTTTGAGTTTAGGTTATTTAAGGTTTAGCTTTAGGGTTTAGGTTTAAGTTTTAGGATTTAAGGTTTCTGGTTTAGGTTTAAGGTTAAGTTTGGGGTTTAGTGGTTTGTTTAAGTTTAGTTTAGAGGGTTTAGGATTTTAGGTTTAGGTTAAGGTTTAGTTTGAGTTTGGGAGTTTTAAGTTTAGGTTTAGGGTCAGTTTAGGGTTGGATTAGGTTTTGGATTAGGTTAGGCTCATGGCCTAGGAGTTTAAAGTCAGTTTAGCCCAGTTTAGGATATAGTCAGAAGGTTTAAGGAGTAGAGTATGGTTAGATAGGGTTTAGGAGCCCAGTTTGGTTGAGGTTTTAAAGGTTTAGGATTTAAGTAGTTTAGGAGGTTTAGAGGGATTGTGGCCTGTTTAGGGATAGAAGATTTGTGGAGGCCCAGTTTGGGAAAAAGGTTTAGATAGGGTTAAAGTGGAGTTTAAGTTTGGGTAGTTTAGAAGGGAGTTTAGAAGTAGGTTTAGGCCTAATTTAAGGTAGAAGTTTAGGATATTTAGTAGTTTAGGGCCCAGGAGAGTTTAGGTAGTTTAAAGGGTTTTCAGTTTGTGGTTTAGTTTATAGATTGGTAGTAAAGTTTAGGAAGGATTAAAGTTTAGGTTTTAGTCAGGTTTAGGTTTAACATTTTAGGGTTTAATTAGGTTTAGTGAGGGTGGGTTGGGTTAGTGTTCATATGTTTATAGTTTTAAGATTTAGGGTTTAGGGTTTAAGGTTTAGTGAGGGTTTATAGTTTACAGGTTTGGGTTTAGTTTAGGGTTTAGTTTAAGGTTTAGGATTTATGGTAGATTTTAGGGTTTAAGAGGTGTGGTTTAGGTTGGTTTAGGGTTTAGGTTTAGTTTGGGTAGTTTAGGTTTTGGTAGTTTAGGTTTAGGGTAGTTTAGAGTTTAGGGTTTGGTTTTAGTGTTTTAAGTTTGGGGTTTTAGGGATTAGGGTTTATGATTTAGGGTTTAGAGTTTAGGTTAGTTTAGGGTTTAGGGTTTAGGGTTTAGGTTAGTTTAGGGTTTAGTGTTTAGGTTATTCTAGGGTGTAGGGTTTAGGGTTTAAGGTTTGTGTGTTTTAGGGTTTTGGATTTTAGGTTTTTAGCATTTAGGTTTCAATTTGGGGTTTAGGGTTTTTTATAATTTTTTTTAATAGAACAAAATTGATTCAACATTTCTTCTTTTCAATTTCATCAATGATGAGACCAAGTTTTCTAAGATACAAGCGATGACATAGATAAAAATGAGCATAGAGCAAATAAAAAACAGATAACCAACCATCTCTACTAAAAGACATAGTTCCTAATCGCCAGATGATTGATCATTCTTTTTCTTTAGTTCCCATGAAAACCACCCTTGCCTCTCGGGTAGCGGGATCTTCCATCATATCCCCGATCTATCCCTCCACCACCACCAAGGTTGTAATCTCCATCGCTCCTCCCACCTCCATAACCACCACCTCCATATCCACCAGCACCTCCAGATCCACCAACACCTTCAATAGGGTTAGGGTTTAGGGTTTAGGGTTAGGGTTTAAGGTTTAGGCTTTAGGGTTTAGCGTTTAGTGTTTAGGCTTTAGGGCATAGGGTTTTTAGGGTTTAGGGTTTGGGGTTTAGGATTATTACAATTTAGGTTTAGGTTGTGGTTTATTTTAGGTTTAGGGTTTGTAGGGTTTAATTTGTGAGTTTAGTTAGGGTTTAGCTAGGGTTGTTTAGGGTTTAGGGTTTAGGGTTTAAGTGGTTGGGGTTGTTTAGGGTTTAGGGTTTAGGGTTTAGGGTTTAATTTTTAGATTTTGTTTTAAAATAAGTAAAAGAATAGTTTTTATTTTATTATTTTATTTTATTTTTTTATTTTTTTATTTAGGTTCATTTTATTTTATCTAGTTTAGTTTATTTATTTTAGTTTTATTTATTTTAGTTTAGGTTTTTATTTTAGTTTATTTTAAGGTAGGTTTAGGTAGCTTATTTTTAGTTTAGTTTTTTTTATTTTATTCATGTTTATGTTTTATTTTTATTTTAGGTTTGATTTAGGTTTTTTATTTTAATTTTTTTAAGGTTTTAGGTTTTATTTTGTTTAGGGTTTAGTCAGGTTTAGGAGTTTAGGGTTTAGTTTAGTTTAAGAGTTTAGGTTTAGAGTTTAGTTTAGGGGTTTAGGGTAGTTTAGTTAGGTTAGGTTTGGGTTTAGGTTTAGGTTTAGTTTAGGTCAGGCTAGGTTTAAAAGTTTAGGTTTGGGTTTAGGGTTGATTTAGTTTAGAATTTTAGTTTTAGGGTTTAGGATTTAGAGTATAGTGTTAGGGTTTTAAGAGTTTTGGGTTTAGTTTAGGAGGTTGTTTTAGGGTTTAGTTTAGGATTTAGGGTTTAGGGTTTAGGGTTTATGGTTTAGGATTTTAGGCTTTAGGGTTTAGGGTTTTGGGCTTAGGGTTTTGGGTTTACTGTTTAGGGTTTATGGTTTTTCGGGTTTAGGGATTAGGATTTAGGTTTTAGGTTTTAAGTTTAGTGTTTGATTTTAGTTTAGGGTTTAGGGTTTAAGGTTTTTTTTTTCATAGAGAACAAATTCATATTCAACATTTCTTCTTTTCGATTTAACCAACCGAGTAGCGCACCAAGTTTTCTAAGACACAAATGATGATATAGATCAAAAATGAGCACGAATAGAGCAAATCAAAACCCCTAGATAACTAGAACTACCTCTACTATAAAGACATAGTTCCATAAGAAGTAGATCGGATCGGCTGATCATCAGTTTCTGTAGTTCCCATCAGAACCACCACCACCTCTCGAGCAGCGGGTTCCACCATCATATCCCCGATCTATCCCTCCGTGACCAGCATGATGTAACCTCCGTCACTCCTGCTGCCTCCATTACCACTGCTGCTCCTACCACCACCTCCATATCCACTAGCACCTCTAGATTCCCCACCACCACTGTGAAAACTGCCGCGTCCGCCTTCGTTTCCACCGCCAGATATAGATTGAGCCTAGTTGATGCTGATGTTCCTTCCATCAAGGTTCTTCCCGTTATTAGAGTTTAGGTGTATTTTTTATTTATTTAGTTTATTTAGGTTTATGGTTTAGGTTTAAGTTTAGTTTAGGGTTTAGCTTTAGGATTTATGGTTTAGGTTTAGGGTTTAGGGTTTTATTTTAGGGTTTAGGTTTAGTTTAACTTTAGGCTTAGGGTTTATGGTTTTAGGTTTATTTTCTTTTAGGGTTTTATTTTTAGGTTTTAGGTTTTTAAGCTTTAGGGTTTATGTGGGGTTTAGTTAGTTTATTTTAGGTTTAGGGTTTAGGGTTTAGTGTTTTATTTTTTTTATTTTTTCATTTTTTTAAATTAAGTAAATAAGTAGGTTTAGATTTCTTAAGTATTAAATTTATTTTTAATTTATTTTAGTTTATTTTATTTTATTTATATTTAGTTCAATTTTATTTTATTTAGTTTAGTTTATTTATTTTAGGTCAATTTATTTTAGTTTAGATTTTTTATTTAGTTTATTTTTTAGGTTTAGTTTATTTTATAGTTTAGTTTTATTTTTATTTTATTTTTAGGTTTAGGATTTATTTTTTATTTTTAAGTTTAGGTATAGGTTTTTATTTTATTTTTTTAAGTTGAGGTTTTGGTTTTTATTTTAGGTTTATTTTATTTTTATTTTTTACTTAGATTTTGGTTTATCTTTAGTTTATTTTATTTTATTTTAGGTTTATTTAGGTTTAGTTTATTTTAGGTTTAGGGTTTTATTTATTTTAGTTTCTTATTTTAGTTTAGGTTTAGGTTTATTTTATTTTATTTTAGGTTTATGTTCTTTAGTTTAGGGTTTAGGTTTTATTTCTTTTATTAATTTTAAGTTTTATTTTGGTTTATTTTTAATTTTAAGTGTTATTTTATTTTTATTTTAGATTTATTTTATTTTTATTTTAGGTATAGCTTTTATTTTATTTAGGTTTATTATTATTATTTTTTGTTTAGTTTAGGTTTTTGTTTATTTTATTTTAGTTATGTTTTTATTTATTATTTATTTTGTTTTTAGATTTAGGTTTAGGTTTTAGTTTAGGCTTTTATTTTATTTTATTTATTTTATTTTATTTTTGTTTAGGTTTTATTTATTTATTTTATTTATAGTTTTATTTTTATTTTAGGTTTAGGGTTCTGATTAATTTAGGGTTTAGGGTTTGTTTTAGGTTTGTTTAGGGTTTTAAGGTTTGTATTTAAAGTTTAGTTTAGAGTTTAAGTTTTAAGGGTTTAGAGTTTAGGGTTTAGGTTTTAGCTTTAAGGTTCAGGCTTTAGTTTAGGGTTTAGGATTTTTGGTCTTTTTAAAAAAAAACAAATTCAAATTGAACATTTCTTCTTTTTGATTTCATTAACCAAGTAACACACCAACTTTTCTACGACATAAGCGACAACATCGATAAAAAATGATCATGCATAGAGTAAATCAAAAACCCTAGATAACTAGACCCGTCTCTATTATAAAGACATAGTTTGTTAAGCAACAAATCGGATTCATTGTTCTTTAGTTTCTCCAGTTCCCATCAGTTCCACCCCGTCCTCTTGATTTGCGGGATCCACCATTATATCCCCGATCTCTCCCTCTGCCACCACCATGACTGTAATCTCTGTCGCTCCTCTTGCCTCCATAATCACCACTGCTCCAACCACCACCTCCATATCCACCAGCACCTCTAGATCCCCCACAACCACTGCAAATTTTATTGCCAAAAAGAAAGAGATAGAAGGTCCTTAAATGGGATAAATCTCTAAACTACTGCTCAAAGAGCTAAAATTATCCTAAAGTGGTAAATCCCCTACCCATTACAAGAAAACCAAAGCAAAAGAATGAAAAAGATAAACACTAAGAAAGAAATAACACAAAATTCTAAGAAGGGTCGCCAAAGCCATCTATATCCAAATCTTCGAGAGATGTACAAACCACCTATAGTAAAAAACCCGGCACAAACGCAAAGAACTTAAGATAGAGATAAGCATCTAGAAATAAGGACAAGCTAAGTACACAAAAGGAACAAAATGATAAAAATCTTAGATAAGGCTTAGGCTCAGTCACATTCATCTCAAGGGGCAACAAGATATGTGAGGATCCAAACTTTAGAAGAAGGGTTACAATCACATATGGTGCAACCAGCCAAAAGGATAATAGAGGAAACATCCCAACCACCATAGCCAACCTACCTCGATTAAACAAAATAGCCAATAACAAAGAGCTAGCCAAGTTCGAGTAACTATCATCAAGATTAAATAGGCAACTAACCAACAAAACATCCAGCCAAACCAGAGTAAAGCAACCAACCAAACAAGACAACAACCAAGAAATAGCCACCATCAAAGCCACCCAAAACAAACAAAGACCAAAGGTAAAGAACCATAAATTTTGCAAATCCTCCAACCAACAGCACAGCTGCAGCCAGCCATCAAGGCCACCCAGCCAACCATAGCAGCAGGAATTAGAAGAAATAGCAACAGAGTGAAGAGCAGCCAAAACCACATATAGGTTCATCCCACAATAGAAGGAAATGATAAGCCATTAGGCCTTGCAGCCAGTAAACACCACAAAAAAAACTTCAAAAAAACTACCAAAAAAGGGGAATGAAAACTAGATGGCAGGTAACAACTCTAGATAGAGTAACTCAGCCCAGGAAGAAATAAAACCAATGGTCAGGCTCAACCATTAATCACAATGCCAAATAGCCAAAATCGAAAGAAAAAGGCTAGAAAATACAACAATCATCAGGCAACCACAGCCAATAAACCCTCACAATGAAAAAAAGAGGCTAGGGAAAATAGCAAACAAGCAAGCTCTGAAGCCTGCCAATCACCAGGCCATCCTAAAACCAACACAATAGAAGACCAACAAAAGGGGAGAGCCACCAAAACCAGAGGGCAACCAAAGCTCGATAGTACCAACCAGAAACAATCTCGACCTCCATCAGAAGGTGATACCATTCTTAGGGTTCAGTTTAAGTTTAGGTTTATTAGGTTTTAGGGGTTAGGTTTATTTTTTTTAATTTACTTAGTTACATTAGGTTTAGGTTTAGGGTTTCAAATTTATGGTTTAGGGATTATGGTTAGGGTTTAGGGTTTAAGGTTTAGGGTTTTCGGGTTTATGCTTTTGGGGTTTAGGGTTTAGAGTTAGGGTTTAGGGTTTAGGGTTTTTTAGGGTTTAGGGTTTAGGGTTTAGGCTTTAGGGTTTAGGGTTGAGGGTTTAGGATTAAGGGTTTATGGTTTTTTTTTTAAAATTAACTAAACTAGTAGGTTTTGGTTTATTTAATTTATTTTTTATTTATTTTAGTTTATTTTATTTTTAATTTTTATTTAGGTTTATTTTTTATTGTTATTTAGTTTAGTTTATTTATTTTAGGTTTATTTATTTTAGTTTAGGTTTTTTATTTTAGTTAATTTTTTAGGTTTAAGTTTAGGTGTTGGTTTAATTTTTAGTTGAGTTTTATTTTTTACTTAGGTTTTAGGTTTAGCTTTTATTTTATGATTTTAGGTTTAGGTTTACATTTTACATTTTAGGTTTATTTTAGGTTTTATTTTTAGTTTAGGTTTAGTTTATTTTTTTATTTTATCTATTTAGTTTAGGTTTTATTTAATTTTATTTTGGTTATTTTATTTTATTTTAATGCTTAATTTTTATTTTATTTAGGTTTTTATTCTTAGGTTTATTTTATTTTTTTAGTTTACTTTAAGATTTTATTTACTTTATTTTAGTTTATTATTATTAATTTAATTTAATTTATTTTTAGGTTTTTTATGTTAGTTTAGGTTTTTTTTTATTTTTTTTTTTTTTTTGTTTTATTTATTTTTTTTTTTAGGTTTTATTTGGGTTTAGGTTTTTAGGGTTTTGGGGTTTAGGGTTTAAGGTTTGGGTTTAGGAGTTTAGGTTTAGGGTTTAGGTGTTTAGGTTTAGGGTTTAGGGATTTAGGCTTTAGGCTTGGTTTATTTTTAGGTTTAGGGTTTAGGTTTTAGGGTTTAGGGTTTAGGGTTTAGGGTTTACGATTTTAGGGTTTAGCGTTTTGGGTTTACAGTTGTAGGTTTACAGTTTATGGTTTAGGGTTTTGGTTTTAGTTTAGGGTTTAGGGTTTTTGGTTTTTTTTAATAGGGTACAAATTTAGATTCAGCATTTCTTCTATTTGATTTCATCAACCAAGTAACACACCAAATTTTCTAAGACACAAGTGATGACATAGATAAAAAATGAGCACGCATAGAGCAAATCAAAAATCCTAGATAACTAGAACTGTCTCTATTATAAAGACACAGTTCCATAAGCAGCAGATCGGTTTGGCCGTCTTCAGTTTCTCCAGTTCCCATTAGAATCACCACAGCCTCTCGAGTAGTGGGATCCACCATCATATCCTCGATCTCTCCCTCCACCACCATTGTAACCTCCATCACTCCTCCCGCCTCCATAACCACCATTACTCCAACCACCACCTCCACATCCACCAGCACCTACAGATCCCCCAACACCATTATGATAATCACTGTCTCTGCCTTCGCCTCCACCGCCATACCTAGATATAGCTTGATTGACGGTGATGTTCCTATCGTCAAGGTTTTGCCCATTCTTAGGGTTTTGGTTGAGGTTTAGGTTTATTATTAGGTTTTGGGGTTTAGGTTTATTTTTTAGTTTTTTTAGTTACTTTAGGTTTAGGTTTATGGATTGGGGTTTAGGGTTTAGGTTTAGTACTGGTTTAGGGTTTAGGGTTTAAGATTTTATGTTTTATGCTTTTAGGGTTTAGGGTTTTAGGGTTTAGGGTTTTTTAGGTTTAGGGTTTGTTTAGGCTTTAGATTTAGGGTTTGTTTAGGGTTTATGGTTTGTTTTATGGTTAGTAGTTTAGGGTTTAGGGTTTAGGGTTTGGTTAGTTTAGGTTTAGGGTTTAGGTGGGTTTTGTGTTTTGGGTTTTAGGTTTTAGGGTTTTAGGTTTTAGGTTTTTTAGGGTTATTTAGGGTTTAAGGTTTAGGGTTTAGGGTTTTTTTTTTTGGGGAATGTTAGATTTTATTACCATAAAAAGAAAAGATACAATATCCTTAAAAGAGGTAAAGTTCTAAAATTCTACTGCTCTCAGAGCTACAAGAAACTTACAGAGCTAAACCCCCATCTAAGTATATTAGAAAAAGAAAAGAAAACAAAAGAGCAAATACATCGCCTAAAAATCATAAGAGAAAAAGACACTGAAGATTAAAATAAGTCCTAAAAATAGTAGAAAGATTAGTCAACACAGTTTATGATTCCTTTGAGAAAGCACGATAAGTAAGATCCACAGCAACAACACTTGGGTTGACTGAGCAATGATCATTCCCTCTATAAAGTTCTAACTTGTAAAAGAAATCTGCAAAACACTACAAAGGCAAAAGTCATCGCTAAAAAGGATAAAGATAAAGAGAAGAAAAGGAGAGACCTGAGAAAGAGAAGGCTTAGGCTCAGTTAGGATCATCTCAAAGGGAAACAATCATATGAGCATCCAAACTTCATAAAGAAGGGTTACAATCATATGTTAAGCTACCAAAGAGGTGAGTAACATCAAAGCCATCACAGCCAGCATTCTTGATACAGACAAACATCCAAGGCCAGTAGTCCATAGAGTTCCAGATCTAGCAACATTAAATAGAGAGCAGTCGGGCAGCAACTAGCTAGCAGCCAAACCAAAAAAAACCACAATAGATTAATCACAATAACCCAGAGAGAGGCTAGAACAAAGTAGAACACCAACAACAGCGATTAACCAAATACTCGTCCTTGCTCCAAACCAAGGAAAATCAGAACCAACCATCAGCAAGCACCAGACCAATGCTAATTAATAGAGAAATAATAAACTAAACCAAGATAGGAACCCTCAAGATAAAGTCCAAACAACGACTAGTCACCAAGCCAAACCAGGGTGAGCACCCACAAATGACTAAACACCTCATAAATGAAATCATCAACTAAAGGAAACATAAGCCGCAGCTAGTGCAAATCGTTAGACGATAAAACAACCACACAAATGGGGGCCAAAGGCAACCACCAACCCCTAGAAACTAAAAAGTCCAATCCAAAAGGGTCAACAAAGGTTGCACTGTAAAAGGCTCTAGCAAATTGTTGGGTTCAGGTTTTAGGTTTAGGGTTCATGTTTTAGTTTATGGTTTAGGGTTTAAGGTTTTTTTTAATAGAGCAAATTTAGATTCAACATTTCTTCTTTTTGATTTCCTCAACCAAAGTAACACACTAAGTTTCTAAGACACAAGTGGATATTGGTTTAATGAGCCTCATGTTCAATCCGATCAATTTTGATGATAACAAATGAATTCTTGGATGTTCTAACATATGTTTAATGTGTTTCAAATATATTAATTGCTAATTACATATCGAATAAATCTCATAATATGTTTGAGGAAATTGCAAGAATAGAAGAATGAAAGATAGACCAAAATGAATAATGTGAAGCTTAAGATACAATATTTTAGGTTATATGCATTTATAACTATCTTAGAAATTCATATGAGTTCATTGGCATGAATCAATTTGCTCACAACTTAACATATTATTTTTATTTATTTTAAATAATGATAATGAGGTTAATTTATATAAATCTCTATCTAATTAACATTGAATTATATGTTTCATACATAGCATTTGAATTGTCAAAATAATAAATGATAATATATTATGACTATTAAGTGTAATTAGTTTATATACTTAATATAATTAAATATTATAATTTGATTTTAAGGTTATATGATAACTAACATATGTATGATTATATATAAATTATATCATAATATTTAAATGTCATATTTCAAAACTTACAAAAATATGTGTAAATTGGTATTTTAGCACAAAAGTCATTTTATAATCAAGGCATTTATATCTGATTTCATCTCCAATGGATTCCTTGGATTTTTTTCCTTTAATTTGATAGGTTACATGACCCATGTTAGACTAAAATTTCAATTTTTATGACTTTTCAAACAGTAGCTTATTTTAATAATGAATGCATGTTACATGCTTCGAATATATTAAGAGCCCTATTTGATTATTTTTTACTTGCCCATGTGAATAGTCAAATTTTGGCTATTTGAATCTAATATTTATTTAATATAAATTATATTTTTATTGAATATTAAATTATTATATGATAAGATGATGTTAGAATAATATATTTTTTGAAATAATTCAAAATGACATTCTTGCTTATAAATAGCT